>MU266728.1:0-18640 GCA_021014945.1 Leucogyrophana mollusca | reverse complement strand
TTTTTTTTTCAAGGGACATGCAATGCGCTCGCACGAACACTAGGCTTACCTTAAAGAGCAACGTAGTGTGACAAGGGTTATATTATATGCAAACCCCAGGAAACAATAACTTTCATCATTTTACGCCGGGGAGTGAATGCCACATTTGGAGGACTCCCCGGGCCCGGACATGGAAGGCCTTGGGCCACCGAAGATATCTTATCAGACAGATTTTGAAGGACAATCTAATCTAATCCATGCCCACAGCCACTTCCCGTAACACGTGCCTGGGATCTCATCAGAACAATCGAACGGTCCCAGACGGTCCCTCACTGGTCACTGGTCACAGCCTGTCACAGCGGCCCCAGTAGTCTACAGCCGAGACAGTTGGCTAGGCCCACCACGTCACAGAGGTACAGTCGACTACACCCAAGGCAGCGGTACAGTGGTACAGCGGTACAATCACCACAGGTACTACAGCATACCACAGCACCCAATTTGCGCGCTGGTACGCGTGCCGAGAAGTAGATAGTGGTAAATGTCGATATTTCCATGTCGCTTGCTAGTATATAGTATGAGAACTTTTAGAACGGCACAAAGACAGCAGGATGTTTTAAAGTTATCGAAAGGAGGCAGATACAAAGCGCACGGTGCACACTACTACTCTCAAAGACGATTCAGACTTCTGGAGATTTGTGCGGGTGGGCTGGATTGAATCAAGTGAGAAGATAATTTTGAAGGATGGAATAAGTATGTACCAGGTTCACCACGCGGACTGGAGATGCAGCGACGCTTGGGGTTCAACTGGCGGCTGGCCTCGTTCTTGCGAATCGTGTTTCGAACGCAACCCAGGTCGAACTCAGCACCTTCGAGCCTTCTCTCGGCGTCCCCGGCACGTAGCTGGTAGAGCTTACACATCGCAACGTTTTCGTCGAGCCTAGCTTTGGCAAGATCATTCTCCAGCAAACAGATATTGCGTTGGCATCGCATAACTTCCAGGAGCAGCTCTGACTCCATCCTCTCGAGCTCGATATCGGATATCTCTACGTCATTCTGCGATGGAATTGTTGTGAGTAATAGTTCCTACACATGTACTAAGCACGTACCTTCTCGCGAGAAGTGAGGACACTGCGCGCTGGCCTTTTGCTTGAAGCTGAAAGACCGGAAATAGTCGATGTCTGGAGAGGCGAGGAGACAGAAGTGATGTGAGATAGGTAAGAAAAAGACTTGCGTCCTCGAATAGCGCCAACCGCGAGCGGGGTTCCAGCAATTGGACTCGGAACTTGAGGCGTTTTAGGGCCCCGGCGAACTGAGCGAGTGAGATGAACGGAGGCGGATTCTGCTTGAATGGCGGCCAAAGCGCGAGGAGGGCCGTATTTGGGTGTTTCGGGTATAGTGGTATATGATTCGGAGGCCTGGGGACGAACCAGGTCCTCGTTACCTGAAGAAGGGGAGAGCTCACTGCCCAATTCGACGGCTCCAGGAGACTCGAGTTGTTGACGACTCGACATTGAAAACGCTGGCGCACGAAACGAAGGTGAGAGGACCGAGAAGAATGGGAGCCGGACGAATGTTCCAAGCAGGAACTTAGAATACTTCGGTCACGCGTCACGAGCCGAGCTCCTGAGATTTTCCGTGCACAGGCGGCGGGGCTTCAAGTTTTCAAATCCAGTATAGTGGCTGACCACGCATGCCGAATTTGGACACGTGGTTCGGGGGAATGAAGGGGAATGAGCCTGAAATCATTTGATAAACTGAGGCTGCGACACCCTGCCGGGCCGCACCGCGAAATCAGACTCCGTTGTGCTGAAAAAAAATGACCGCTACATCGATCACCCTAATTGGCACTAATTGGCAGCACTTTTCGGGGGCAATAACCATCTTTTAGATGAGTTCTTGTGTTATGGGAAACTGGTCTGTTAGATGGCCTCTCCGAAGGGTCCTACTATTATTACCGAGAGGGTCGATCTGATTCGCCAAACCACTGCGAAGTGGGCAAACTGGACCCTCCGATCCCTGTCAAGGTGTGTAACGAGTCCGATCACCTGTGCATCTTGTGCTGATGAAGCACATGGCAGGTGGGCGACTATGGCGAGGTCAACTTCACCGAGACGGGAGGGTTGAATGTGCAAGGAAATATATACGACGAATACTTCAAGGAAATCCTCGAGCAATAACAACCTGACATGGATCTAGACAACCATAAGCCAAAAGTGGGCGAGCCAGGCGGGGGTTTTGTGGCATCCTCCATTGGTGTTAGACGCAGAGATCTGAAAGTCGAGCCTGAACTGTACGTGTAGACTGATCTTTGTATTTATCTTCACCGATTCACTGGCCATGGCACCCTTTGGATCGCGCCGATCAGCGACGTGCCAGGCATCGCAAATGTGTCCCTGAAGGGTGAATGGCAGTTCGCGATGGGTAGGCGAGGTGCTTTGTTGATCACGCATAGGCCGCGCCAGACCCACCTTCCACCAGGAGAAGTTCTTGAGCATCTGTACCAGGTCCCCGACCTCCAGAACAAGTACATAGTCACAAGCGTTTTCTCGTGCCCCGCCTATTCCATATACCTATCGGACAAAAGTACGTCGCCGTCGGGGTATCGTTCATCGGTTTGACCA
Source organism: Leucogyrophana mollusca (assembly GCA_021014945.1). Classification (NCBI taxonomy): domain Eukaryota; kingdom Fungi; phylum Basidiomycota; class Agaricomycetes; order Boletales; genus Leucogyrophana; species Leucogyrophana mollusca. The sequence goes on along the minus strand of MU266728.1, from coordinate 16,040 downwards.
AGCATTTCATTGCAGGCGGGAAAAGGTCGCTCTTGCCCTCGGTGGCCAACAGGTGCGACCGGCGGCAGCGAAATCAGGTTGGACTGGTGGACCCAGACCCAGGCCAGTTTCCCTCCGCAAAGCATGCAGCAAGAATGGAGAGTATTCATTCACCCCCCTTTCAAACGCCTTGAAGTGCAAGGCGTCTCCCTTCGGACGACTGTACCGTGACTCTCCCATACCCCCGCCGTCCTGCGATGATTAGCGAGTGGTTTACTAATAATGTGCTCACGTCCTGAGTCGCTGACAGTCTGTTTATTGTCACAGCTGGGTTGATCCGCACCAGCCTTGGGAACCGCTCGACCAGGATGGCGAGAATGACCCAATGTATGATAACGTAAACTGTCCAGTTCCCTAAGCCTTGGGTATGTTTCTCATAGTATTTTTAGCAGGGTGACGTGCAGATTGAGTTCGCAAAACGGGAAGCAACCCACTATACAGTACTACCGCCGTGATGTAATCGCACTTCTCCCCCCCCCCCCCCCCCCCCCCCCCCCCCACCACCGGAACAAACTGGTCTTGAAAGCTCAATAAAGTCTACCAAGTATACGCTTCCGATGATCGGCTTCGATTCCCCCCCCTCCAAGTCCAAGCTATCTTTCGGACAAGATGGATACCAAAAACACTCACTACTGTTGGACCGACTTCGAGCCTGCCTGGGAGAGTTCAGAGGTACATAGTGATACGGAACGGAGGAAAATTTGGAGCAAGAATTTGGCCCTAACGTAACTGCAACCACAAACAAGCACTAAGTTGTCGCTGCTGAAAGATCCAGGTCCGACATTCTCTTGAATGGCTCGTACAACGCCGAACGATCACCGATGTACACCCGCGCACGCCTACCGCCCGCAGCGCCCCCTTTCACACTCCCTTGTAACATTGCATCAGGCACGTCATCCGCCGCCTCATCAAGGTATCTAAAGGACTTGACACCCCAGGATGGTTGGGGAACTCCAACGAAAACATGGGGTTGTCGCGGGCGTTTAGGCTTCGTTTTCTGTCCAGCGCGAGAAGCATCAGAGTCGGGCGTGGACTGGTTTCGCTTTGGAACATAAACCACGGCGTCGTCCGATGCCTGCACCGAAGCCGTTGGCCGATACCTGAACTGGACGGCCCGTTTCCCCTTCCTAGGCAGTTTACTACTTGAGCGTAGGAGCTGCGCAGAGCCATCTTGATGACCTTCTGGCGGACGAATGCATACAACAGGTCCAGGTGACAGTGCAGAATAGGTCGGAGACATCAAGTGAGACGGGTGTGAATTTGGTTTTTCGAGCTCGCCTCCACCGAGCAAAGACGGGTCAATCGTGCCGCCACCCAACGGGCCGACAGGGACGTTAGCAGGGGAAACATGGTCCTGGACCACGAGATTCCACGGATCAAGGTCGAGCACACCGCCAGCGCTGCCACCGGGGGTGCCCATGAACGGATCGTGGTGGCCGGGTTCAGTAGCAAATTCACTTTTGTAGTCGGGCGATGTCCGAGTGGCCAGCTGTATTTCTGTTTTGTCCGGATTGTGTGGAACACCAAGAAATCCACCCGATCCTTCTCCCTGGCCCCCCATGTCTGGATTTGACGAGAAGCGCCACAGCGCGGCGTGCTGATCATGGTGTCGCTGACGATGCTGAACCCCGAGTGTATCTCGCGATATAGCTAGTGGCATGTACACATCCTCCGCCATTCTTTTTGAAGGGGAAGGTGCATGTCCGAGGCCGTTAAAGTACTCGTCCATGTTCATGTCAACATCCATGCTCAGGTTGTCGTCAATGTGGTGCGGATCGAGGAAAGGCGTCGAAGAAACTCTTGAATGATCGTTAGGCTCCGCTGATGTGGACGCAGCCGGGGTTTGGGCCTCAGGATGAGCAACACTTGTGGGTCGCACAACCTTCCCTAACGAAACACCGGTCTTCACGGGCGAAACAGGAGGTTGTTGTGTCCGTGCTGTCATTCCTTTGTCCTCCTGCCGAGCATTCGATGGAGGCGCGTATACCCATTGGGAAGACGCAGCATGGGCCGTGTCTGGTTTTCTCTGGGTCGAAGGCTCAAAGAAGGGAGAAAACGGAGAGATAAATTCCTGGGAACGAGCACACTAAGTCGTCGGCTGCATGATCAAATTGATGGTTCGTACCGTCTCAGAGTGCTTCTCCGAGACCCTCCTCGGGACGTGCAGTGTGTTTGATTGGAGGACCTGGGGCGATGATGGGGCGGGCTCTAAGTCGAGGTCGAGATCGGGGAGATGTGGAACGGTGGGAGTGAGGTGCGGGTCAATGAAACCGTTTGAGTGCGCCGTAATATCAGCACCAAACAGCTCAGGAACGTGGGGCTTATATTTTTTCCATGGAGGAGGTTCATGCTCCTCTGCGGTACGCTCCCGCCCTTTGCCCTTGCGCTCCGATGAGGCGCCGGAATCAGAGAGTGCGTTGCTTGTACAAGCCGCAGTGAGCACATCACCAACAGAGTTGTGCATTGTGACTCCAGGTCTGCGTTGGCTGCGAGCAAGCCTACCCAGTGGAGACAATTTGTAGTTGGCTCTGGTCAGTCCTTTGGGAAACGGCGGGACGGTGACATAGTCAAGAATTTCGCGCGGACGACTTCGCGGCAGCTCGGGTGGAGGAATGAAGAGCGAATCACCCGGTGTCAGAGCTGGAGACAGGACTGCCGGACTTGCAATTTGTGATCCACTCGGATCAGGTTTGGGATTCTCAGTCTAACACATAAGAGAATTAGTTATACGTCACACGAGACGCAGTATCTGACGACTTTTGCTACGTCGATCGTGTAGACACAGCCGCTTAGGCTGCACAAAGGGCAAATCGAGCCACTTACGAGCATATCATTTACAAAACTCTCTTCATCTTCGTCACCCCAGCGACCCTTGTATATGGGAGGGCTTGAGGACGTTGGGGAGTCAGGGAGGAATAGTGGAGTAACACTTCTCTCTGGAGGTGGTAATGGTGTCAAACTAGCACCGACAGGGCGAACATCGTCTGAAGGAGCCGCAGAAATGTTGTTAGAGAGAAAACTTGTATCTGCAGTAGCAGATAGGGGTGCATCTCGTGCCGAAACTGTGTCACAGGTATGTTCAGTATGTTCAGTATTTTCAGATGGTTGTCCTTGGTCCTTATTCTTATTCGTGAGCGCACTTAAGAGTAGCGATTGCGGATGTGGCATATCCAGGGGTATCTGGGGGTTATTGGGAGTTAATAACAGGTTTTCACGACTAACCAAGGCCGGGAAACACTTAATAGGGGTAGACTGACTATATTTGACAGTTTCTCAACATGGTGCGCTCCGATTACTGGCGACGAGATATTCCGAGCGTGTTCAGACGGAAGGATCTTCATCATTTTATGTCCGGAGAACATTAATTTTCTGATGGTAGAGATGAGCGTCACCCCCAAGGCAGCCGGCATCTGGACCAACTCTCCGGGTCTGTGTCCCACTGCTTTCTCTATAAGTGAAGACAGACTCATCCTATGCTTCCAATTTGAATTCTACGTTAGAGGACAAGAAATGAGAGTAAAGGTGATATGCTTACTGGCTTCGAGGAGTTATCGGCCCCTGGGGTCACCACTGTTGCTGACACTGGAGGAACATCCGAGAGCTTGTGCGGGTGGGTGGTAGAAAGCATTCCGGTTGATAATCCATGCTACAGGAGAGGTTGTCCAAGCGCAAAGACATTAAAACGATAAGTAATCAACCGCAAGCCAGCGCGTCCCTGACCTCTGGCAAAACCAAGTTCTGTACTAGATCGGCGCGTTTATTGTCGATGAGTTCTCGCGCAGGAGATAACTTCTCGGTATTATGCTGATGTAGTAGTTGTGGAGACGAAGAATATACAGGTTGAGAATATGATGCGTTGCGGCTGGGTGAGCCGATAGGGGGTGATGGAATGTTCTGATCTCGCTTTGGTAATTGGACAACTCTACCGATCCAACTAATGAGCTCTGACCATGGATCAGGCATTATCGTCCGTGTCGACCGCAGCTGTGAGCTGCAGGGCAGCGACTGCGAAGTTTATTGGTGTTAGTGCCCGCTGGCCACACGAAGAATGTCATGATGCACCAAAACCCATGTCGGAAATTGCCGACAAGTCGACCGCGTTTATGGAATTCAGCGCACATGGATGTGCCCTAATTATGAACTCGCCAGTACTATCTATGACTTACTCAGTGCCTTGCACGTAGAACGGCCATCAAAATCGCAAACGTAAATCTCAACCTAATCCTTGGCCGCACAAGTTGACTTGAACGCTGATCAGCATCATGTCGATGCCCCGATTCTCCCCTTCGCCTTGTACCCAAGATCTTGAATTAGCTCTCCTGGGTCCCTCTCGTCAACTGCCCCGCCGATTTTCCACGCGAGCTCGTAAGTCCAGTCCTCGATCAATGCATCCAAGTATCCAAGTCTAACCACCACAACCAAGAAAAGTTCGAAATAGCCATATCACAGCTAATCCACCACCACGAATACAACTCTACCCTCATCCTCCGCTCCGAAACTATCTCCACCGCCCTCCCACCTGCCCAATCCCAACACCTCCCCGACCTCCACCCGCACTCCAATGTACATCGAAACTCCTCCCACGACGGCCGGGGAGGGACGCAGCGCTCGAACAGCACTGTACGCTCTATGCGTACGATGGGGGAGAGTTCGCCGGATCGCCTTGCACGCTCGTGCTCACGCCACCCGCGGAGAAGGAGTCGCTACCACCCCCCTGCCGTATCCCATCTCGCATTCCGCTACATCCCTTCCTGCCTCTCCCCAACAACCCTACGCATCGAAGTCATTTTCCTCCCAAACACCCCCGCAGACCCCACTTCCCGCATCTACCGTACCGCCCTCGCCCTCCTCGGCACCCTGCACCGCTACAGCTGGGGTGTGCTCACGAATTATCAAAAACGCGCCAAACACGACTGTTTGGTGCCACGGGAGACGTACCAGGACATGTACCTCCTCATGTGTGAACGGTACAACCGTCTTGTCGATGAGTGGAGGGAGGTGACTGATCCGCTCAAACACGTTTTCGAGGTATGTGCGTCTTTTGGTTTTTGCTGTAGGGGCGCCAGTGAGCTGAGGGAGTGCTTTAGGATATAGGAACTGCGACGTTCTTGATGCTTTTTTGGAAGGATGCTTTTGGCCTCGTCTCATCCACCGAATACCAGTCTATTGACTCGGATACGGACTCTGGCACCGCGCCGTGGAACACTCGGCCCCGCCCTCCCGGTGGATTCGTAGACTTGGGGTAAGTAACCCGTCCGGCCTTCTGTCGCCCTCTAACTGTCGAACCCACCCACACAGATGCGGACACGGCCTCCTCATGCATATCCTCACCGCCGAAGGCTACTCAGGACATCGACCTCCGCGCACGCATGTCGTGGGGATACTACCCACCATCTACCCAGCGCGCTCTACATGTGTGCGCTCTTGACGCTACGCACATCGGTGGCGCCAGCAGCAACAACAACACCAACAATGTCGACACCCTTACCTCACCCGGGGCACCTTCCTCACGGGAAACCACTCCAATGGGCTGACGCCCTGGCTTCCCGTTCTTGTCACGACGACCCGCGCATCGGGATACCTCTTCACCCCGTGTTGCGCATGGAGTTTTGATTAGCGGTATTCGCGCTCGCACTCGGGCGAATCGTATTCGTCGGCTGGTGGGGCCAGTTCTTTGGCTGGGGACGGCGCTGGTGAACATTCGGGATTGGACGAACATTCTTTCGTCGCCTCCCGCAGCCTCGGTGGCGATGGCACCCACAAGAGTTCGTACCCGATGTACAGCATCTGGCTTGCGCATCTGAGCGAGTGGTTGGGGTGGAGAGTAGAGTATGAGACGCTAAAGATTACGAGTACGAGGAATTGGGCTTTAGTTGGTACGTCCACGTTTGTGTCGCGCCCCGCAGTTCTCCCGCCCTCCCCACCCTTCATGAAAAACTCAGCTGACACACCCTCCCCAGGGTGCATACCCAGATCTCGCGTTCGGCCGCGCCCAGGCTATCATCGCAGGCGTGATCCAGCACGGAACATTCAAAATGGGCAAGCCGGAAGGTAAAGCGGGGGAGCATTGATCCTTGACTTCCTGAGCCTGCCAGTATACTAAATAGCATGGTGGATACGGCGATGCTAATGCCATGATTCTCTCACATCGTTATTCTCGCTAGGCCTGAATACGCTGTGTAGCCGCGGCCGATCTCATCTCGTGATCTATAGAAGGCTCGAAATACCCACTGCTATATTTGCACAGTTCGGACACCGGCAGATCTCCTTGCTAGCAGGGCGTCCTTGATCGCAAGTGGCGTATGGGATCATCCAGCCGCGGATAAGCCAAGTATTGTCACCATTGCAGAACGTGTAAGATAAATAGATAGCTACGGTGCAAAATGCGATGGTGAATTGAACGAAAGCACAGTGAACCTTTTAAAAGAACGCTGTGGAAGATAGGGTAGGTCTACGATGCAAGTATATATCGTCCGTAATATGAAAACATCAGGGGAAGGTGTCCGTGTAGTGATGTGCCCCGGTGCAAGACGGTGACAGGTAGATGAACAGTTACGAATGGTATGGATGATTGCAAGGTGGACCAGGGCTGCATCTTACAAGTCAGCATCGAGGCGCCATTCAGCGCAACCACACTCGCAGGTGATTATGTAGGGCATTTATGTACTTCCGAACGGGTGAAGCTTTTCAAGAACATCGTCCATGCTCTGCGGGTCGACGGATTTGTCGTCATCCAAAGGGGCGTGTGCCTTTGCACTTGCGACCGATATCGTTGGCGCAACTGAAGATGCAGATATACGATGGAGAGCTCGAGACGCTCACCGTTCCTCCTTCATCCTTTGCCGCTCGGCACGGGTAACAACAACAGGTCCGGTTAAAAGCTGCTCAGGAATGGCTGACAAAGACGACGTGGTAGAGCAAGCGCGCCCCGGGAGCAACGACAAAGATCTCGATGATGTGGCAGAGTTCGTGATTGAATAGTCTGCATTAGAAAGTTCCAAAGTGGAGGTTGAGGTGCTTGTGTGGAGGAAATTGAAACCTAGCTCAGCTGGCGAACGTGGTTCAGAAGAGTAATCTGGTAGTAGCCCCGACGCGTGATTCTGCCTCCCGGGTGTATTTTCGGGGAGGGTTCTCGATCCTGAAGGAGAGGGTGCACACGCGGTATCTAGGCTGTGGCTGCGAGGATGATCATCCCGTGCCGAACCATCCTCAGAGCTGCGTGCCAAACTGACGGCAGCGTCAATGTCTCCAACGGCACCATTATGGATAACCAACCACCGAAGACCCTCAATTTCCCGGGTTCTCTTGTGCGCCTCTCGCTGCAAAGTCTCAATGGTCTTTGACATATCCGCCTTTTCCTCCTCAGACTTCTTCGTGATGGTCTGGACGTAATCCCAAAGGTGGTCGTACGCAATGGTCAACGCATCACGGGGCTCGCTTGATGACGCTCTAGACGCGGACTCGCCATCACATTTACCGCACTGAATATGGGACGGATTTTTGAATACGACAGGCGCAGAAGGATCAGGGGCAACGATCGGAGGGTTGTGGGGGGAAGTCGTTGGCTGGGAGGTTGAGTTAGTGGCAGGGGCGGCTAGGCGAGAATCCATGGGCAGAAGAAGCAAGCTCGAGGTAGCCACAGGGGGCGGGGGCAAGGGCCCTGTTGGAGGGCTGAATAGAGGTGAGGGCAGAGGAAGGGATGGAGGACCGGTTGGCGCCTTTGAGGGCACACCTGCCTGAAACGAAGTGGGTGGCTCCAGACAAGAGGGCTCCGCGATTACACAACGCTCGAATACCGCCGTTCGAAGACTGTCACCCTCGCTGACGACGCGAAGACGATCGCAGCCATCCAGAGAAGGGGTTTCGACGATGGTGCCCGAGGCCTCTTCCAGCTCCATAGCGGCAGTGGCAGGGTGATGGGCCTTCGCTGGTGGCGGCTTTATGCTCCCGCTTGAGCGCCTGGATGCAAATTCCCCTCCAGAAGCCGAGCGTGAGCGCCACGGATTGGTTCGGTCGGTAGATGCCCTCGACGATCGTCCGATGTTGGACGGCGGAATAGGGAACTGCATTTGCGGGCTCGACGGAGGAGTGAGGCTAGCTGGTAATAACTCTAGATTCTTACTCTGAGGGGCTTTAGAATTCTTCTCCAGCAGAAGAGAGCGCAACTCGGGGGCCGCTTTGGAAGCCTTCGAAGAAGGTTTCGGCAGTGTAAATAAATCAGAATAGTCCTCCTCATAGGGATAGTATGTCACAACTCGAGCCTGCTGCAAAGGCCGAGGCGTTGAAGAGTGCCCCTGCACACCGGAATTCTGTGATTCGAGTGAAACGCACGAATTAGTAGTAGGTGGCGACAGAGAAGCGACATGGTGTGCGGTTGACGCAGCACCAGATTTATGGGGCGAAGGGTGTTTCGATTTTTGGGACTTTATAGGAGATCGTAAAGGAGAAAAGTGTGCAGCAAACTTAGAGTCGAGAGATGGGGAGAAGACATTCAGTGGTGGAAGGGTTGATGGAAGGCTCAGGTCACGGGAGGTGGATTCTTCTGGAGGCGAGATTGTGACAACTGTTTGTCTAATACATCGCGTCAGATATAACACCAAGTGGTTTCGAAAGCAAAAGCTTGGTGAAAATGCGTCAAGTGCATGGTGCCCGAGATAATTGGGGTTCATTCTGGAACCAGAATTTATAGATTTATAGTGTGGTACTTACCCGTTCCCAAAAGACTTAGGCAATGTGGTTGGTCCAGGAGTTCCGGACGTGTTTGACATTTTCCAGGGAGACGGCAAGGGAGGGGCAACCACCCGCCCAGTCGCTTTCTTCCTCCCAAGGAAGGGCAGCATTGAACGACGCAGTTTGGGAAGAGAGGTGGGTTGTTCCTGTGAGGCATGAGAACTGCAGAAGGTCTCTGGAAGGTCGTCGGTCTTTGTCCGCGAGCGATTTGGAGCGGGGAGGGACATTGTTGACGAGGAAGGGGGCCCAGGAGAAAAGAGCGGACGTTGCAAACACAAAAGAAAGATGGTCGTGGGCCGTGCGGGTCCCAAGCGCTTTTTTGTTTAGTATAGACAAGGGTATGTAAATAGACCTTCTCATTGCAGAATCTGCTTCAGGCCGAAAATCCAAACCCAAACCCAAAGCTTGATCGGCCGCTGGGCCGGGTCGGCACCGAGCTTTAAGTTTTGGTCGGCTGTTCAAATCAGGAAAACTACAAGCTTCTTAATGCACCTTAAATATCCTTAGAAGGTCTTGGAATTGTATTTAAGGAGATTTAAGACGGTTTCTACTAAGGAGAGAGCTCCTTGATTAAGTAGATTCGATATCTTAAATTGGTCTTGTATCAGCCCTTAATCGAGTCTTAGATCCCAAGAGATGTATTAAGAAGTATCAAGACAGAGAAATAAATAAGAAAACAGGATAAAGGAGATCACCGAAAGACTTGGTGATCGTTTGAGGTGCGGGGCGTTCATCTGAGGCGTGGATGGTTCGTTTGAGGCGTCTGGGGTTTTTTCGAGATGCGGAGGGTTCATTTGAGGCGCCGGGGGTTCATTTGAGGTGCGGAGGATTCGTTTGAGTTGCGGGGGGTTCATCTGGGGCGCCAAGTGTTCATTTGAGGCGTGGAGGATCCGCTTGGAGCGCGGGGGGTCGTTTGAGACACGGAGGGTTCGTTTGAGGTGTGGGAGATTCACTTGGGGCGCTAGGCGTTGAGGGTCTGGTGAGCGAATACGGACCGGTCGTGTCTCTTCGACAGGGCAGTCAGGTTACCATAATGATAGGTCGAGTACAGGTAGGTCCACTCACTCTTCCACTGGGCCCCCATTCACCACTAATCCACCTCCTGTAGGCGGCATGGGTGATCATGGAGAAAGAAGGTGGCGCGCTCGTCGACAGGCCACGCTCCATCGCAGCAGGAGAGATTCACGCACCCCCAACCCAAAGCCGCAGAAAGGTATGAGAGCATACAAATGGAGGACATACACTAAAACGACCGGTTTCATCTGGGGCACCCAGTGTTCGTTTGGGACTCATTCGGATGCATGTGGTTCGCCTGGGGTGTCGTTGGTGCGCTTGGGCTGCTCGTTTGCGCACGGTTGAGTGGTGGGAGTCATGGAGGTGGAAAATTATAGCGTGGGAGATATGGGGAGCGCTGTGCATAACTTTGTGGAAATTTCTCTCAGTCAGAATTTACTCGATATATAACACAAGGTTACTTGCTTTACCACTGGTCGTTTGGCCTAACGGTTAGTGCGCTTGCATGCATTATTCCTTGAAGTCTTGCGTTCGATTCTTGGTGTGGCCACAATTTCATCATGTTATGATTTTTGCGTGAACAGCACCTCATGCTTTCCTAATGTAGAAGTCGATAACTCTACACAAGGTAAATGACTTAATCGAATTCTGTCGATTCTGGGAGCGCTGGGATCTGGTTGTTGATGATTTTCTTACTTGGCTTGATGTGTAAGAAGTTTGGAATTATTAAGTGAGTACAAGGCCGAATTTCTCGTCTTAACTCCCTTGATCGCCTTAGTGGTGTATTGAGGCGTGTTAAGGAGTTTGTACATTTCCTGATAAGTTGAACTGATCCTCTGTATCCACGTCCAATGAGACATCCTCGGCATTCGAGAGCGTCAAAATTGGCTCGTCGTCGTCGTCGTCCGCCGAGCGCTCGAGTTCGCCTTCATTTTCCGATGCTGAGTCATTGTCCACAGCCTCGTCTTCGTCTTTGTTCGAATTGGTGGCCTTATCGTGCACAGAAAGACGTTGGGATGGACTGGGAGAAGGAAGAGTTGAACGAGCAGCTGCCGAAGTAGGGAGACGGTCGAGAGGCGCAGACAATGGAGAATTACCAGGGGGGACTGTCTCGGCTTCAAGGAACGTGGGTGGTGGCCCGACAATAGGTACGAGTCGACGTTGTGTTTGTAAACATGCTAGATTTCGATTGAAATCTGTTAGAGGGTTATTGGTGCTGTCAGTAAGGGCGTGAAGCCCATCTGTGATGATGTCTGGCACAGGAGGGTCGTCCTCGTCGAGAATACGGCCAATCTTGAGTTTGTAAACGTCGTGGTCCGCAAGGCTTGACATCAGCATGGGGATGGCAGTGGAGAGGTCCATGGGCTCATGCATACTCCCCAGTTTTGACCCGAGGAGAGTGTTCATCGTTTTCGACAGATGACGAAGGACTTCTACGCACGGTGCGATCATTTCTAGCCACTCCCAGGATGCTGCGCTGCCGTGGGCTTTTTACACGTTCTGACGCTGCATGTCAGGAAGTCTGTCAGGCATCGAGGGGCCGGTGGCTTACCTTGATCCAATAATTCATATGTTCCTGTACGAGGTCCACTTCGACAAAGCCATTCGGCCTTCCTGAAGGTGTTTAGCACGATACCACTATATTTAATGCCAGCTGTGTTCAGTGTTCCCAGACATTTGCGAATCAAAGCACACTTACCGGATGGCCTTGGGCCAGACGTGTGTCAGGTTGTGAATAAGATGAAGCATCTCGTACGCATACTTGGTGCGGCCGTTTCCCCGGTAACTCAACGCGAACACCTTCTGAACATATTCACATCACTGCGACCGAATCCGCATGCGTCATACCTTCGATATTCATTGCTCGCCATCCTGGACAGGTCCCCGCCGAAGCGTATCAGACTCTGCGCTGGTTTCCGTACACACGGATCATTAACCCTTACCTCATCCCTGCCCCGTCGACCTTACTCACTCTCCAGCTGCAGCGCCGACGCTAAGTCCAAGTCAATACCTCAAAAAATCATGTATTTTTTTACCTTACACAAATCTGTTCTACGGCTCGTAAAAACGAATTTGCCGTGGTCGCCTCAGATATAAATCTCGAAGTGATGAAAGGTGAGTTTTACCAAGTGCGGGCTCGATGTCACGCCTCCCTCCAAAAGGGCGACCAAGCGTATGTATCAGCTGTTTCACAATGCAGCGCAGCGGAGTTTGAAACGGCTGGAATCGAGCCTAGCGCATAAGCCTCTGCAAACTCAACTGTTTCATTGTGCTGAAGGGCATCATCTCATTAATTTGCATTTGACACCCCGTGACATCCATTCTATTTGCTGTAGACACTATTGTAGCTTGAGGGAAATGCCCGAATATGGTGTTCTCGGAAATTTGCATTGCAAAGTGTTGCACTAGGGCGGGAATGGTAGTACAACTATATGGGTACGGTGCCATCATTTCTCTCTACCGAAAATATTGTTCACCCGGAAGTCCCTCTTGATTATTATAATATGTTTTTTTGTCAATTTGTATGACTTTAGGCTGGATGCCTTCCCGCGGGCCTTTATTCAGGCGTATGCGATAGGAACAGATGAAAAGGGAGGTCTACTGCAGTGCGGACGCAACCACATTCTTGAAGCTGCCGTGGTTGTATACTGCGCATGCCGTAGAGATGCCATCAGCTAGCCCTGGCGCAAGCCGCCAACCCTCTCCCGCTGCCCCAACTAACTCTCACAGAACCGCATCCCACTGGCACCCCTCGCGGACATGCTTCCGTGTTCTCCTTCGTCAATGTGCCTGGGACGCAGGGTGTAAAGGAGAGGGAGCAGAGGGATAAGCAGCAGAAGATGGGCACGGACTCGGCGTCTGACCTCTTTTTGTTCTTGTTATCACCGTTTTGCTTGTATTCCCACCTTTCTCATGCTTTTTACTTTCTTTTTCCTGTCCCCCCGTGCCTCCGATTGCTTGCCTGGCCTTGAAAATAAGCTGTTTCAAGTCCGGATAGGTTTGCAACTTATGACAAGGAGCATGTTCAACAGCGCCTGTAATGAACCTAAGCTTAAATCACATTTTTGTTGGAAACAAAGTCGTGATAAGGAAAGATGAGGACTTCGAGGCTTCGCTGATGCGGAGCTCTAGTATACAATTACATATGACACCTGCCTCATTCGTCTATGGGAAATACGTGGGGATACCGGTGCTGATGAGTCACTGTTTCCGGAATAGCCATCAGCATATCCAACTCTGCCCAGAGAGACTCCCTTGTCTTCCCCCATGCTTGCCTCCGCATTGTGACACAAGGTAAGCACCATCCCTCCTGCCTGTCCCACTCGATATCCATCAAAGCCTGCAAGCCACAAAGTGGGTCCAGCCTGAATCTTTCTGCCAGACCTGCCTGAATTACCATGCGGTCCCAGGCTATGGATTTTGAGTGCCGAGGTGGACATTGCTGGTGTCGATGCTGTTCGAGTTGAGTGGCTTCCACCGACAACTCTTGTAGCTGGTTGGGGCACACAAAACATGGGTCGACGCGCGCTGATGCTCGATGCCATGCGATCTGTAGGTGGCTTCTCGCACTGACCATCCTTCTCTCATCCCATCTGTCCATCTCCAAATCGCTCGTACCGATGCAAAGGCGCACGCCCCCATCGCTGCTCAATCCAAAGCCACTACTTCGCAACAGCTCGTAAAAGGCCCGCTTCAACACAGATGGAATGTTGCACTGTCTTCCGAGGATAACCGTTTCAACCGCGAAATGGTTGACTTTCAGCGTGAGGCTGCGGAGGTCAGAAGGCCAGCGTCGTTCGAGGTACTCGATGGCAGATGCACGATGGTTTGCAAACTGGGCAACTTGGGCCATACTACTCCTGCTACTATGAGATATCCTCAGGATAGCTGCGACCACAGGAAACCTAAGAGTTTCGAAGTCACATTGGCAGCTGCGTAAAGCAGGATATTAAGTTATAAATCAGCTTGGCCTTGAGAGCAAACTCAGACTCCAAAACCAATTGGGAATTGGAAAGTGCATGACAGAAGCTACCGCAGCATGATTACATACCTTGGCTCGTTGGAAATGTCGTGCAGTTGCCAGAGAACTTCCGACTCTGAGGTGTCCGTTGAACTTGATTTATCTGCTTGAACTTCAGTGGGGGCCGTCACGGTATCACGACAGGTCATTGTGGACCGCAGCGGAGTGTTGGGGTAGATATGATGGCTATTATCAGGAGAGTCCACCGATATCCGAGTCCGGCGTGTCATGCCAGAACCTTCTGGCACCTGATTTTTTTTTTGGCAAGTCGGACATCAAATTTAGCTATTGATGCCGAGGCCATCTTCGAACCCAGCACCCATCATTAACTTGGTAATACAAGGATCTTGGAAGAGGCCTCACGTTGCTCAATGTGACCACAAATCGCGATGAGTACTTGTAGGCTTTATTGTGCACTGTCTAACCTACCTCCCGAGCAATTTAGATGGTTTTTTTCATGTTGAGGATACTTGCTGCCATAGCTTATCTTCATGCCCTCCGAGCGTGACCTCGGTCGCCCTTAGCTTTAGAGCTTTGTCACCCTATGGTGACACATGACTGATTCGGTATTGCTTCAACTTCCCACAACAGCGCGACGGTGATCAGATGTTCATTTACCGTGACGATTATGAAGGGTCTCGAACTTCAACAGAATGGCAGACTCAAGATATCGACACGAGCACCCAGCTAGCCAAATACGAAGCACCGCAATGCACTGTGGTGCAGGAACGCCCGACAGCCCTTCTATCTTTGGCACCGGATTGGATATGGCTGGGAGCTGCCTTTGGAGATAATGATGTTGAGGATGGCTTCGTCGAGAGCGACTTTGTTTCGTTGGGTGCTGTCATCGCGCATGTTGCCTTGGGCAGCCAATCAGATCCAGTGCTCAGCTCTGGCACATCAGGAAGCTTCTTGACGCACCTTAAATATCCTTGGAAGGTCTTAGAATTGTATTTGAGGAAATCTAAGACGGTTTCTACTAAGGAGAGAGCTCCTTGATTAAGTAGATTCGATATCTTAAATTGGTCTTGTATTAGCCCTTAATCGAGTCTTAGATCCCAAGCGATGTATTAAGGAGTATCAAGACAGAGATGAATAAGAAACTAAGATAGATAAGGGAGATCACCGAAAGACTTGGTGATCGTTTGAGGTGCTGGGGTTCAATTGAGGTGCGGAGGATTCGGTTGGGGCGCGGGGGGTTCATCTGGGGCACCAAGTGTTCATTTGAGGCGCGAGGGATTCGCTTGGAGCGCGGGGGGTCGTTTGAGACGCGGAGGGTTCGTTTGAGTTGTGGGGGGTTCACTTGGGGCGCTAGGCGTTGAGGTTCTGGTGAGCGAATACGGGCCGGTCGTGTCTCTTCGACAGGGCAGTCGGGTTGCCATAATGATAGGTCGAGCACAAGTAGGTCCACTCACTCTTCCACTGGGCCCCCATTCACCACTAATCCGCCTCCTGTAGGCGGCATGGGAGATCATGGAGAAAGAAGGTGGCGCGCTCGTCGACAGGCCACGCTCCATCGCAGCTGGAGAGATTCGCTCCCGGGGCAACCGCATCCTCCTCGAAGGTTCTGGTGAACGTTTCCGTCGACTTCGGCGCGCCGTTCACACGCACCTCCAGCCCAAAGCCGCAGAAACGTACGAGAGCATACAAATGGAGGATGCACAGAGCGTAATGCTCGATGTGCTCGACGACCCGAAAAATCACTAGCGGCATGCGCAGCG
Organism: Leucogyrophana mollusca; assembly: GCA_021014945.1. NCBI lineage: Eukaryota > Fungi > Basidiomycota > Agaricomycetes > Boletales > Leucogyrophana > Leucogyrophana mollusca. The sequence goes on along the minus strand of MU266728.1, from coordinate 515 downwards.
GTAAGTCCCCTCCCAAGTCTACCTTCTTGATTTGTCGTTACACTGAGCCTCTGCGTAGATATGCTGCATCTGTGGTCTTACGGATCACATACGGCAAGTCGACTCCCACATCGGTTAATGATCAGGAGGTGGTCCGCATACATCAGGTTGCTCGGAAAGCTCTGTCTGTGATACTTCCGGGGGCGTACCTCGTCGAGCGTATTCCCCTTCTGCGGTACTTCCCGGGATACACTAAAGACCTCGACCGGTTTCGTCTGAGACACCCGTGTTCGTTTGGGGCTCATTCTGGATGCGTGTGGTTCGCCTGGGGCGTCGTTGGTGCGCTTGGGCTGCTCGCTTGCGCATGGTCCAGTGGTCTGGCGCGGTCCTACCGTCCACTTGTTGCTGTCCTGAGTGACCATGTTGAGTGTTGCGTTTGGTAGCCTCGTGTCCAGGCAATCTACAGTTGACAGCGGCAAGCCCGGTTGTGTTGCGGAGTTTGTATGAGCCGGGCAAGCCGCGTCAACTGTAGACAG
>MU266727.1:0-18624 GCA_021014945.1 Leucogyrophana mollusca | reverse complement strand
TGTATTGGCTTTGTATAGTAGAATAGTAGATATAGTAGATTGTCAATTGAATATCAAACTGTTGATTACATGCCATTGGATATCAGACTTATCTTGTGCTGATAAAGCAATATCCTTATGCCCACCCCATTATTTAGTAGACATACCTTTCTCAGACTAGCAGAATGCTTATGAGTTTATTGTCAGCTGACTATCGAACTACTAATTAAATGTCATCAAATATCGGACTTATCTTGTGCTGATAAAGCGATATCCTTGTGTTACCCTATTATTTTTCTAGATAAACCTATATACAACCCCTCCTTACTTGTGCCTGCTTATCAAATCCGTCTGGAAATTCCAGTGCCTCCCCGGTTTCCTGATGTAATACACCAAGTTACTGCGGCCACCATCTAGGCCTCTAGGTCCGGCAGGCTATCGCTATCACCATGATTGATGTACCAGGTACGTTGGGTGAGAAGAGGATGCTAAAGTCACACTGAGCAAGCTGGTGATTCGTGCCATGGCGCCCTTGTCGACGTGGCCGCGCTGGGCGCTTGCAGCTACTTCAACCTCAGCTTGCTGTAAGTATTTTCGCGACCAGGGCTGATGCTTTGTGCTCAGAGTGTTGCATTTACCATCCGGATCTCCCCTTGAATAGCTGTCGCAGGTCGTAACGAGATATGTATGACCTTGGTCAGTTCGGTGACCATGGGTCCGTCCAAACCGTGCTTGGAGCACACTTTGAAATTGTGCCAAAGATACTACACAAAGATGCGTAAGTATGTTGTTTCGGTCATTGGCGACACGGCTGACGACGACACTGCAGTGTATGGCTCAGCTCGTTGATGATCCCCGCATATATTGCCGGCGTATCAACGGTTGTTTTAACTCTCCACCTTATCTTACTCTCCTCCCCAGCCCAAAACATCTGGGCTCGTGTCGTTCGTCGCTCAGACGGTCCCCAATCAGCAACTTCTCCCGAAACGGGGGCCGATATCTACGCTGGAGGCTTGTCTGATGCGAAGGCTTTCGTCTCGCAGCATGGTGGGCCTATCATATTCGGCTACAAGGTTGCTCGGTTCGTTGGCTGCTTGGCACTCCTGGGCCTTTCGTTGGCAACTTTTTTACTGGAAGAGCGAGAAGAGCACACGCTGGGAGCCTTGGACAAGCACTGGGGTGACAAGCGCCCAAAACATTGTGCATCAGACGATCAACCCCTCTTCTCCCGTGCCGAGTGGCATCAATTCGCGCTTTGTATGGCGTCAGTACGTAGGGTCCACATCTTCCTTTAGTCTCCAACCTGATAGTTGCTCAGGTCTATGCATCCCTGCTGGGGCTTGTCTCGGTCACTACTCGGCCGCGTTGGAGTAAACTTGTGTCAACCCACCTGGCTACCTTACTTCTAGCAATTTTCGCGGTCTATGCCTACCGTGATCTGTATCCTCTGATGACCTTCACAAAGCATCCGAAGGACCTTCGTGAGGGCTGCCTGCTATGGGTCAAAGTTTCCGTCCTAGCCATGACTGGTGTTGTGTTTCCGATGGTCAGCCCACGGCAGTATATTCCTTGTGACCCTGCTGTAGGTTTCCATGTGCCCATGTGGAATCGTCTGACCGTTTTTCTTAAGAATCCCGCAGACACACCCCATCCCGAACAAACGGCGTCGTGGCTGTCGATGGTACTGTTCATATGGGAGGACTCAATCGTCTACTTGGCATATCAAATGCCTCACCTGTCACACGAACAACTGCCACCTATGTCTGATGACGATCGTTCCAGGTATCTGATCAAGAAAGCTTTCCCGGTAAGTCTAGTCTTTTGGGACCATCGCACGAACGTTTTCCGACATCACGAAAGCATCTTGACCCGTTCTCCGGTGGTAAAAGGCGTCACATATTCTTCGGCCTATTGAAAGTGTACCGTAAGTGCGGAGCTCTTGAGATTATGGCGCGATATTGATATACCACAGGGACGGAATCCGTCATAATGGCGTTGATGGTTTGCATCGTCGCTCTTATGAGCCTTGCCAGTCCTCTCGGTATCAATCATCTTCTACTGTAAGGGTTGGCTTACTACTGTACGCCCTACCGCTTATATATTGTGTAGGTACCTGGAGACAGGTGGCGAGGGCGCTGTCGTTCGCCCATGGGTTTGGGTCACGTGGCTCTTCCTCGGGCCCATGACAGGTTCCCTCGCTCTTCAATGGTATATCTTCATCGGCGTAAGTACATCAGGGCGCTCGGAATATGGTTACCTCCTGATGTGTTTGTACCTAGACGCGTACTCTCGTGCGGACCGAAGGGATCATCACTCAGCTCCTGTTCAACCACTCGCTGCGTATCCGAATGAAAGCCGAACCTCCAGATGATGGCGAGGGCGGCGAGTTTACTGCTGCCTCTGGACCCGATACCGCATCCATTGCTGAGTCGAGCACCCCTGAGGATGAGGTGGGCACGAGCGGTAGCGAGGAAGAGACTCTGCAACCCAGCTCTGCAAGTGCGGTGTCTTCATCGAGGAAAGGGAAGGAAAAGGCAAAAGACGGAAAAGGAACCAAAGACACGCCAACGCCGAAGTCCAGCGCGGACAACCTAGTCGGCAAAATCAACAATCTCGTTACCACAGATCTGAACAATATCACTGATGGCCGAGATTTCCTGATTGTCGGTAAGTAGCACGACCGAGATAGCAAGAGTGGACTGACGACCCACTTTTCAGGCCTTTATATCCCTTTGCAGATCAGTTTATGTATCTGGTTTGTTTACAATATTCTGGGGTGGAGTGTGCTTGTCGGCTTGGTGGTCATGATCCTACTATTTCCTCTCCCCGGCTATGTAGCGCAGAAGATACAGACCGTTCAGATCACGAAAATGAACAAGGTACATCCCTTCGATGAGAGTCAACCGGAAGCTTACCTTGGGGGACATATTGTAGACTGATGCACGAGTACAAACGGTGACCGAAGGTGAGAGTGTTGATCTTGCCTCGGCCATCAATAATCACTTACTTGCTACAGCCGTGAACGTCCTCCGCATGATCAAGCTTTTCGGATGGGAGTCCAAGATGAACAAGAGGATCGCAGATAAGCGCGAAGAGGAGATCATCTGGACTTGGAAGCAGAGAATCCTCGAACTTGTCAACGGCAATCTAAAGTAAGTTTGACGTCCCCGAGTAGTCAACAGTGGCTAACATGGACGCAGCTTTGTGATCCCTCTCCTTACAATGGTTTCTACCTATACCACCTACGTGCGTTCGTGCCGTTACCGAGCTTCCATCTCGTTGGTACTCACTTCCTCTGTCATAGACCCTAATTATGGGGCAGAACCTCAGTGGTATGGGCATGACGTTATCCTATTTTCTGCGGTCGTTCATCAACCCCCGCAGCTTCCAAAGTGTTTTCATCCATGTCCGGTACGTCAATAGTTGACTTCGACGACATTTTCCCGCTAACGTTAGATGGTTGCAGCCTTTGACATCCTGCGTAACCAACTTAACACAGTGTTTTACCATATTCCGAAAGTGGTACAGGGTAAAGGGGATTTTGCGCTTACCTAGATCAACCAATTTCTGAGTGAATTTTTTCAGCCAAGGTATCTCTCGACCGAGTAAATGACTTCTTAGTCGATACCGAGTTACTGGACAAGTACACCGACTCTGAGGGAGGCCGCACACAGCTGTTGGGGGATGGCGAGAACGATTCCGACATCATCGGCTTCCGGAATGCAATCTTCGCTTGGTCGAATGACGACAACGGGGCTCCGACACCTTCGAAACGAAAGTTCAACTTGCGTGTTGAAGACGAGCTCATCTTTGAGTGTGGACATATCAACCTCATTGTTGGACCGACAGGTTCAGGAAAGACCTCAATGTTGATGGCCTTATTGGGTGAGTCATCACATTGCACTCCGAACTGTGGGTGTCGCCTCATTGGGCGGACTGGCTGCAGGCGAGATGCATTTTATTCCTTCGGAGCCAACGTCCTGGTTTGGGCTTCCTCGCGATGGAGGAGTCGCCTATGCAGCGCAAGAATCATGGGTTCAAAATGAGACTATTCGAGTAAGGCAACTCGAAGCTTTACCTTGGTGGCATTTGCTATAAGATGTATTTCTAGGATAACATCCTTTTCGGAACACCTTACGACGAGACCCGATACAAGAAAGGTGATATGCCCTACGTCTGGCTAGTAACTTACGCTGACATCTCAGCAACAGTGTTGCATCAATGTGCTCTTGAGCGCGATCTAAACCTGTTCGAAGCCGGCGATCAAACGGAAGTAGGGGAGAAAGGTCTGACTCTGAGGTGAGCGGATCGCGGCATAAACTGCCATGTTGTACTGACCATCTCCATCCTCAAGCGGCGGTCAAAAGGTAAGGAGGGACCCTTTTATCTTTCCTTCGCAGGCTTAGCTTGGGACAGGCAAGAATCACTCTTGCGCGGGCGATCTATTCTTTTGCGCGGATTCTCTTGCTGGATGATGTGAGCATCACTCGACTGACGGAAGATGTAGATTTCTGATCGCATTCCCCCAGATTCTGGCTGTGCTCGATGTGCATACCTCGAAATGGATCGTTGATAAATGCCTGGCCGGTGATCTTGTGCAGGGTCGTACCGTACTGCTGGTGGTATGTTCAAGCCGAACCCAGCCTTCCATTGTGCTGACACATGAGCAAGACGCACAACGTTGCGATGGCCAGCTCGATAGCTCATTTTGTAGTTTCTCTTGGTTCCAACGGCCGTATCGTCAGTCAAGGGTCCATCTTTGACGCTATCGCAAAGGACGACCAACTGGCCGCAGAAGTGGCAAAAGAACAGGAAGTCATTGAGGATGTAGCGGACGCCATGGACACTGAGCCCGAAATCAAGACCGAGACCAAGGTGGACGGAAAACTCGTGGTCGCAGAGGAAATACTAGAGGGTCATGTTAGCTGGACTGCGTGTAGGTCATTTCCAAGGCTTCCCGAGACTACAGCTGATTTGCCATCTGCCTTTCTAGTCAAGTTATACCTCGTTGGCCTGGGAGGCCACTATCCACTGATATTCTGGATCGTTTTCCTTGGTCTCATGGGTTCAACTTACCTCATCAATACTATACAAACGTGGTTCCTCGGTTACTGGGCTTCTCAATATGAAGTTCACCCGCCATCTGAGGTCAAAGTTCCCTAGTGAGCATACGTCTCCGCATTCAGACTCGAAGCCAATAACACCACTCTCAAGCTACCTGGCGGTATATGTGCTGCTTCTTGTGATTGCCTGCTTGGCGTACTTCGTGGGAAGCGCGCTCTATTATTATGGGACAATGAGAGCATCAAGAACTATCCACAAGCAACTTGTCCAGTCTGTCTTGGGGACAACTTTGAGGTACACAACTAAATAATTAATGGCCTCGTTCGCGACTGACTATAGCCAGGTGGCTTGATACAACGCCTACTTCACGAGTAATCACGCGGTGCACCCAAGATATCCGAGCCAGTACGAAGCCTTCTTTATGGTTATAACGTTTCTCACCGTTTTTGTAGTTGATGGACCTTTGGCCGAGGGAGTCGGTGTTGTGGTAGAGGTCACCTTGACAATGATTGTCAAGCTTGGAGCTGTTGTTGTGATGACGCCCACATTTCTGCTCCCCGGCCTCGTCATCGCGGTGGTGGGTGGATTTGTAAGCAGGATGTATATGAAGGCCCAGTTATCAGTGAAGCGTGAGATGAGCAACGCGAAGGCACCAGTCCTGGGACATTTTGGCGCAGCCATTGCGGGGTTGAGTAAGTCCTGTTCATTATGTCAAATCTATGTCTTCACAGAATCCTCGCCAGCTTCCATCAGGGCTTACGGTGCGGAAGAAGCTTTTCAAGGGGAATCGTTGACACGGATCGACCGTTACACGAAATCCGCGCGCATGTTCTACAATTTGAATCGGTGAGGGCTCTAGTGCATCTCTTTAAATTGTTGCGTGCTCACCCCGAGTAAAGTTGGGTTTCTATACGCCTTGACGTTATCAGCGCCTTATTCACTGCGTGTCTTGCTGCATATCTTATCTACGGCAGTAGTATTCCAAAAGCATCGAATATCGGTTTCTCCTTAAACATGGCCGGTATGTGGCTTGGGTAGGATTTCTGTTCTACTAAAAAACGTTTGCGCAGTTGGCTTCAGCTCCATGATTCTGATATGGGTTCGGTTCATGAACGACGTAGAAGTCAGTGGTGAGTTGCGTGGATCTACCATATGGAGCGCATACTCAATTACCTCTCATATCAGGCAACAGGTATGCCTTGCTTCCTCTTCTGAGAAATCGTGCCCATACATTGGCATTCTAGTCTCGAGCGAGTCGACAGCTACATCAAGATAGAGCAGGAACCGAAGTCCACAGAGGGCGGACAACCGCCAGCGTACTGGCCCGCAAGTGGTGACTTGAGAGTAGAGAATCTCTCTGCTCGCTATTCCTTGGTACACCACAAGCTAATTTGTTTCATGTTCAACGGCTAACCACGAGCTACACAGGACGGTCCGAAAGTATTACACGATCTAACCTTCCATATTACCTCTGGACAGCGCGTTGGTATAGGTGTGTACCACCCACGCATCAGTTTTTACGTGGTGCTGAGAATTCACTGGGTTTCAAGTGGGGCGTACTGGGAGTGGCAAGGTGGGGGTCGGGTCGTTCAACAACCGCCGTATCGCTAACTGGAGGACAGAGCTCGCTGACGCTTTCGCTGCTTCGCTGCATCTTCACGGAAGGGAATGTTTACTACGACGGGGTTCCCACCGGCTCTATCAACTTGGAGGCTCTTCGTTCGAATGTGACCATCATTCCTCAGATCGTACGTCTTTCATCCGATACTATCCGCAAGCGGAACACTCGACTCTGATGTGATGGATATAGCCCGAACTGCTCACTGGCACCCTTCGCCAAAATCTCGATCCATTCGACCAACACGATGATGCAGTTCTCAACGATGCGTTGCGCTCTGCCGGGCTATTCGCAGTGCAGGACGAGTCGGACGAGAGCAAACTGACTCTAGAAAGCGCAATTTCCAGTGGCGGCGGGAACTTGTCGGTAGGCCAACGACAGATTCTGGCTCTTGCTAGGGCGATGGTGCGCGAAAGCAAGTTGTTGATCTTGGATGAAGGTTAGGGAAGCCAGCTTCTTTTGGATCTTATCTCGCTGACTATGCCAAACTAGCGACGTCTGCCATAGGTAAACTGATATAGTTCGTGTGTTGCAGCGCGGACGTGGCCGCTGACCAGATCTCAGATTACAAGACCGACAACGCCATCCAGTCCTCTCTTCGACGCGAACTCCGGGACGTTACCCAAATTATTGTCGCTCATCGCCTGCAAACTATCATTGATGCAGACAAGATCGTAAGTGATCGTGTAAAGGCTTTGTGATGTGCTTCGGGCTGACCACTTTTTCAAGATGGTTCTGGATGCTGGGAGGCTGGTACGTGTTGCCATTCAAATGCCGATGATCGTAGTGAATTTTGGTTCGTGCATAGGTTGAGTTCGGCAGCCCCGCAGAGCTGTTGAGGAACGAGGAAGGGATGCTGCGCGCGCTTGTGGATGAAAGCGGTGATAGGGATGCGTTGTATGCGATGGCGGCAGGAGAAGTTTAAGGGTCGACATTGAGCCATAAGGAGTGTATGATTCTTGTATGTAAATTCCACGGACAGGTAATATCAATGATGGATCTATATATCAAGACAATGGACGCAATGTCTTTGGAAGGTGTTTGACTGTTAGAGACAAGCAGCTGCTCGCCAAGTGAGATCCTTCACGACATAGTCTGGGTTTGCTCCAGACTTCTGAATGGACTCACGCGAGTGTGGTTGCGTGGGCGGCACGACCAGAGAACAGACCAGAGGGTGCACTCCGACGATCTGAACTACACCAACGGGGCATACATTTCTTCATTTTCGGATCGACACCAGATACCCACCCCTCCTGTCAGCAAGTCGAGGGCACCAGGTTGGGCGACAGGCCCCCCATCGATTCCCCCTCGTTCGAATCGGGCGATTTCTGCCTGTGGGCAGAGTTGAGTGCCAATACACTACTGCAGTGCAGAGCAACTGCAACGCGCACCTTTAGGATGATTCGTCCTGAACCTCGCGGAATTTTTTTAGAGCGCCATATAAGTGTCTGCCATGAATAGCTGGCATTGAGATCATAGCCCTTGACGAATGTTGACCAGGCTTTAAAAACATCAGGGGTGGAATTCATGATGAGAGTTCCGCTTCAATTCTAGACGAGAGGGGAATGAGGCACTGATCACCCATTCAAGGCGAACAAGATCTAGGGAACTGCAATGAATATCAATTGTAGCTCGCAAACAAAAGCGCACTCCCTATGTCATCCAGGGTGTCTTTCGTGCTGGCCATTCAACTGATCAGTCTGATCATGAGCACTCAAGCAGTTATCTACTGGCACTCGGGACGCGAAAACTGGAATTGCCTCTCGTTATCTACAACGGCTACCCTCGCCCGATTGTATTAGGGGAATCGATCAGTACTGCATACACACCTGCACAGCCGTCAAGCAGCGAACGAACATCGTAAACTGCTGAAGAGTTATTCACGTTGTTCCGGTGTCCCAAGAGTAGTCCGTGGGAGACTTGTCCTCAACCTGTGGCTTGGTCCAACAATGGCCTCCAGGGTCAGGTCCACTTTTGATCAGAGATATCAATTTTAGTGCGGCTGTGTCCTGGGGTCAGCTGGTGCTGCATTCGTTCATTTCAGTCGCCCTGTATGACCGACAAGTATCGCGACCTTGATCAAAATATAGAAAAACCTTGGGATCCTATTGACTAGCCAGTCCAACGTGCTCCCAGTGGTCAGCAACTCGAATAGCCCGCAATTAGCTGCTTGTCGCGAGCATCTCTCCGACCACGTAGCACTCGCGGATAATCGTCCATCCAGCATCGTCGTGAAATACTATCGAGCGCCAGAAGGTTCGACTTACCTTCTATATTTAATTATCTCATGTAAGTCCCCACCATTGGCTCAGTGATCGTCGACAAGACAGCAACTGAGCAAGATCCCAGTCTATCGGCACGAACAGATCTCATACTCATGTATGATTCACCACTCTTTCTTTTTACGCTTCACCTGTGCAGACCTCGCGGCTGTGCGTTCAATTCACGCAACCCCGCGTGCCGCGAATAGATAGGTATCCCATCACCCCCAACACTTGGCCCGACGGGCGCCGCCACCTTCCGCTCCCGTTCTCACATCAATGATGTTGGTCACATCCTGCTTGCTGCCGAGCGTTGCCGTCCAGGAGATGACCCCAGCCGTCCAAATGAAGGATTCCTGACCAGATTTGAAGCTGATCCACCAGGCCAATGGTACAATAGCTAGTCTCTAGTGGTAAGCACCTGAGAATGTCTAGTCACTTGTACTACAGTTCTAACTCTCCAAGAGTTCTCAAGACTGGGATTCCGGAGATGTCCAATCCTTCTGTACTCGAATACTATTACTGCACCTGCCTCATATCTGATGCATTGAGTGGCCATGTATTCGGCCAACAGAAGATGATCACTCCCGTCAGAGATAAGGTTACCTTTAGCGCTAGCTCGCTACAGCAGCGAATTCACAACGACTTGACCTTACTTGGTGGTGAGCCCCAGCCCCTCATCGCACCGCTTCCCCCTTTGCAATACCATCATCCCCTCCCGCACTGCACGAACACGCACGTTCCGCTGATCAGTAATTGCGTCGATAATAGTCTGTGGTGTGCGAAGCAGGCTGTGGTGGCTGGTATTATAAAATATAGCCCAATGCCCCCCCACAACCTACATTTGTTCGAGGTTCTCCGTATCGCTCAGTTGTCTTGCAAGTTCCAGGTTCTTCCTTGAATTGACCCGATGTCTCAGCCTGTCTCCGGCGCTGCCACTGTTCCACAGCTCGACATCGACCTGAATGAAACTTACGGAGCCCTATTCTTAGGCTCGACTTTCGCCGCTATGTAGGCATCTGTTTCATTCTTCCTCGCAGCGGCTGGGTCTCTTCACATACTGAGTCGGCTGCACACTCCAGGCTCTTTGGCCTCACAAACGTCCAGGCCTTTGTGTACTTTCAGAACCACAGGGGTAGCGGTATCACATTCTTCAAGCTCGTAGTAAGCACCGCTCGGATCCTACGGGTTCTGTCGCTGACCGCCTGCCACTCTCCCTAATAGATATATTACCTCTGGTACGCAGGGCAGGGCGGTGTTTTGCGCCATGCCACTTCCACTGATGCTTTTTAATTGACCTAGGATCCTCGATGCGATTCATCTCGCGTTTGCCGTACACATGACATACTATTACTTGATAATCAACTACGCAAACCCATTGGCATTGCCTGTTATCGTGTGGAGCTTCCAGGTATGCTTGTAACGCGCGTATCGCTCGGGCGTCAGAGACTGACAGGACCTTCTGCAGGCACGCGTCATAATAGATGTTTGTCCTTCTCGTTGTATCTTGGAGCCAATTTTCGTTGACAGGCGTTTTCGAAGACTCTTATAGTTTATGCGATCCATTTGTATGTGTTTCTCGTCATACGGGATGTCGTATCGCTGATTCGTGTTCGTAGGCTGTACGTCCAGCGCCTTTGGATATGTACGCCTGCATCTGTTGCTTCGCTCAAAGGAAGGGACACTGATTTTAGTACTAGTGAGTCGTGGAAGATCACGGATCCTTCCGTCTATCATGGTGCGTGAACGCGATCGGCTTCGTTGACCCGTGATTGAATCGCTGATTCAACATATGTAGACTGTCATTATGGTCCTCTCGTCTGGCAAGTCTTCTCACCGGTTTGTACCCTTGCCGTTTGCTGATTGCGTCCCGACACGTTACCCAGCCATCGCCGTCAGTATGTGCCTCCCTCTACAGTCTCGTTGATGCCAATGTCTAACATCATTTCTCAGCACTCATTTGGGCTGTGTAAGTGACCTGATTTTCGATACGCGTGTGCGCAAGCAGACCTAATGACTACTTACTCCTAGGTATCAATGTCACGTTTTCACGGATTTAAGTGGCATCCAGGTAAGCATGAGCCCTCATCCATGCACCCTTTTGTTATGTTGACGTGACCCCGCATCAGTGGTCGGTATATGTAACACTAGGAGCGATGGCTTCCATGGATGTGTTGATAGCATCGTCGATGTGCTACCTGCTATCCACGGCTCACACTGGGTTCTCGAGGTAGGCATCTTTGTAACTCTTTGCAGTGACATGCCCCCTTGATCCTAATGAGTGTCATTTCCTAGAACAGATTCATTCCTCACGAAGCTGATGACTTACGTCCTGAACACAGGGCTTCTCACGAGGTAGGCCTCGCCACGCGCATTTCTATTTAACCAGCGTATCTTATGATATTCGTATCGAAGCTTGTGTTCGCTCACCGTGGTCATTACTGTGAGTGAGATTCTTTATGTGTTATTGATGAGACTGATTGTGCCTGGACCACATCAGTGCGCGGTTATGCCAGGAAACTTCGTCTACCTAGGGGTCGACTTCGTGTGTGTCAAATGTACGAATTCTACAAGCATCCTCACACAAACACGCTCTTACACATTTAGTACAGTATACGTGAACGCATACGTGGCGTTGCTCAATGCGCCCCACTATCTCCAAAACGGCAGCACTCCTGGGGATGGAGCGCAGAATGTGGATCTGCGAATTAATTTGCCGCCCATATCGGTGTCACAGGGAGGCACGGAGGTATCGAAACATGAGATGAGCATGGCGGAGCATCCCACTCGGCCACCGCCATCTGGCGGTGTGCAGGCGTTATCGGTGTGTGGTAACGCGAATCTTGTGTGCTGATACAAAGGCTGACTCAACTTTTGCGATAGCCAAACCGATACCAGGAGCGGCCGATCGCGGTGACGGTAGAGTTAGACACATTTTCGGAGCCGTAGCGGATCCAAAGAGATACACACCAATATTTATTATGTATGTATAACGCTCTTCCAGAATTGATAATACTATTAGCCAGTTGATATTGGATTCATTAGCAGCAGGCTAGGTTGATGATGGGGATTAGTCCGCCTTGTATGACGCGTAGACTATAAGAACGCGGATGATAAGAATGTAGCTTGTACGCCAGTTTCTTGAATTCAACTTCATCGTTACTTCGTTCCAATTGAAGGGTAACTCGGACGACCTCTATTCATGCCAAGCAGCAGCACACCGGACTCTTGCTCTGATTACGAACAACTTGGGACCGTGGTGGCACTCTCGTGATCATTGATCATCTACAACACCAGATGCGCAAAGCGCTGGTCGTGGTCAATAATGATATGCAAACTTGCCCCGCGTGGGAATGAAGGCCCAGGATGCCTTCTGCCGCGGGTACGTGCTTGGATCCGCATCCGACATGATACTATCAACAGTGCCAATAACGGGTAGCTGTGGCCACCACCGAGCTTCAAGATACTTAGGACGACGGTTTGGTTCAAACATCGTACGGGCGGGCTCAAATCGAAGAGTGGTGAAAGTTCCACAGCCGGTACCACGCTCAGTAATACACCGAGTTACGGTGACCAACGTCTAGGCCTCTAGGTCCGGCAGGCTATCGCTCTCACCATGATTGATGTACCAACTACCAAGTACATTGGGTGAGAAGAGGACTAAAGTCACACCGAGCAAGATAGTGATTGGCGCCCTTGCCGATGTGGCCGCGCTGGGCGCTTGCGGCAACTTCAACCGCAGCTTGCTGTAAGTATTTACGCGACTAGGGCTGGTGTTTCACGCTCAGGGCCTTGCATTTACCTTCTGGATTACCAGTTAAACAGCTGTTGCAGTTCGTAGCGAGATATGTATGGCCTTGGTCAGTTCGGTGACCATGGGTCCGCTCAAACGGTGCTTGGAGCACACTTTGAAATTTTGCCAAAGACACTTCGCAAAGATGCGTAAGTATGTTGTTTCGGTCATTGGCGGCACGGCTGACGACGACACTGTAGTGTATGGCTCAGCTCGTTGATGGTCCCCGCATATTGTGCTGGCGTATCAGCGGTCATTTTGATTCTTCACCTTATCCTACTCTCCTCTCCAGCCCAAAACATCTGGGCTCGCGTCGTTCGTCGCTTAAACAGTCTCCAACCAGCAACTTCCCCCGAAACAGGGGCCAATATTCACGCTAGAGGCTTCTTCTCTGATACGAAGGCTTTCGTCTCGCAACATGGTGGACCAATCATATTCGGTTACAAGGTTGCTCGGTTCATTGGCTGCTTGGCACTCCTGGGCCTTTCGTTGGCGACTTTTATACTGGAAGAGCAAGAAGAGCATACGCTGGGAGCCGTGAACAAGCACTGGGGTGGTAGGCGCCCCAAACATCGTGCATCAGACGATCAACCCCTCTTCTCCCGTGCCGAGTGGCATCAATTCGCGCTTTGTATGGCGTCAGTACGTAGGGTCTACATCTTCGCCCAATCCCCCATCTGATAGTTGCTCAGGGCTATGCATCCCTGCTGGGGCTTGTCTCGGTCACTACTCGGCCACGTTGGAGTAAACTTGTGTCAACCCACCTGGCTACCTTACTTCTAGCAAATTTCGCGGTCTATGCCTACCGTGATGTGTTTCCTCTGATGACCTTCACAAAGCATCCGAAGGACCTTCATGAGGGCTGTCTGCTGTGGGCCAAAGTTTCCGTCCTAGCCATGACTAGTGTTGTGTTTCCGGTGGTCAGCCCACGGCAGTATATTCCTTGCGACCCTGCTGTAGGTTTCCATGTGCCATTGTGGAATCGTCTGACCGTTTTTCTTAAGAATCCCGCAGACACACCTCATCCCGAACAAACGGCGTCGTGGGTGTCGATGGTACTGTTCATATGGGAGGATCCAATCGTCTACTTGGCATATAAAATGCCTCACCTGTCACACGAACAACTGCCACCTATGTCTGATGACGACCGTTCCAGGTATTTGATCAAGAAAGCTTTCCCGGTAAGTCTAGTCTTTTGGGGCCATCGCACGAACGTTTTCCGACATCACGAAAGCATCTTGACCCGTTCTCCGGTGGTAAAAGGCGTCACATATTCTTCGGCCTATTGAAAGTGTACCGTGAGCGAGGAGCTGTTGATATCATGGCGCGATATTGACATACCACAGGGACGGAATACATCATACTGGCGTTGATGGTTTGCATCCTCGCTCTCGTGAACCTTGCCAGTCCTCTCGGTATCAATTATCTTCTACTGTAGGCGTTTCGTTTATTACTTTATGCCTTAGCCCTTATATATTGTGTAGGTACTTGGAGACTGGTGGAGAAGGCGCTGTCGTTCGCCCGTGGGTTTGGATTACGTGGCTATTCCTTGGGCCCATGACAGGCTCCCTCGCTCTCCAATGGTATATCTTCATCGCCGTAAGTACATCAGGACGCTCGGAATATGGTTACCTCCTAATGCATTCGTACCTAGACGCGTACTCTCGTGCGGACCGAAGGGATCATCACTCAGCTCCTGTTCAACCACTCGCTGCGTATCCGAATGAAAGCCGAACCTCCAGATGATGGCAAGGGCGGCAACTTTACTGCTGCCTCTACCCCCGATACCGCATCCATTGCTGAGTCGAGCACCCCTGACGATGAGGTGGGCACGAACGGTAGCGAAGAAGAGACTATACAACCTAGCCCTGCGAGTGCGACGTTTTCATCTGGGAAAGGCAAGCAAAAAGTAAAAGACGGAAAAGGAACCAAAGACACGTCAACGCCGAAGTCCAGCGCGGACAACCTGGTCGGCAAAAT
Organism: Leucogyrophana mollusca; assembly: GCA_021014945.1. Lineage (NCBI taxonomy): Eukaryota > Fungi > Basidiomycota > Agaricomycetes > Boletales > Leucogyrophana > Leucogyrophana mollusca. Next base: position 3,929 of record MU266727.1, on the reverse strand, counting down.
CAACAATCTCGTTACCACGGATCTGAACATTGCTACTGATGGCCGAGACTTCCTGATTGTCGGTGAGTAGCACGACCCGAATAGCGAGAGCGGATTGACGACCCACCTTTCAGGCCTGTATATCCCTTTACAAATCAGTTTATGCATCTGGTTTGTTTACAATATTCTGGGGTGGAGTGCGCTTGTTGGCTTGGTTGTCATGATTCTACTGCTTCCAATCCCCGGCTACGTAGCGCAGAAGATACAGACCGTCCAGATCACGAAAATGAACAAGGTACGTCCCTTTGATGAGACCCAAACGGAAGCTTACCTCGGGAAACATATTGTAGACTGATGCACGAGTACAAACGGTGACGGAAAGTGAGAGTGTTGATCTTGCCTCGGGCATCAATAGTCACTTACTTGCTGTAGCCATGAACGTTTTCCGCATGATCAAGCTTTTCGGATGGGAGTCCAAGATGGACAAGAAGATCACAGAGAAGCGCGAAGAAGAGCTCATCTGGACTTGGAAGCAAAGGATCCTCGAACTTGTCAACGGCAATCTGAAGTAAGTTTGACGTCGCCGAGAAGTCAACAGTGGCTAACATGGACGCAGCTTTTTTATCCCTGTTGCCACAATGCTTTCCACCTATACCACCTACGTGCGTTCGCCGTGTTTCCCAGCCTTCCTCTCGCCATTAGTACTCACCTCCTCTGTCATAGACCCTAATCATGGGGCAGAATCTCAGTGGTATGGGCATGACATTCTTGTATTCTCTGCGGCCGTTTATCAACCCCTTGCAGCTTCCAAAGTATTTTCGTCAATGTCTGGTGCGCCAATAGTCGACTTCGACGCCATTTCCCGCTAATGTTGCGTGGTTGCAGTCTTTGATATCCTGCATAACCAACTAAACACCCTGTTTTACCATGTTCCGAAAGTGGTACAGGGTAAAGGGGTTCCTGCGCTTACCTAGATCAATCAATCTCTGAGTGAATTTTTCCAGCCAAGGTCTCTCTCGATCGAGTAAACGACTTCTTAGTCGATACCGAGCTGTTGGACCAGTACACCCAGTCTGGGGAAGCGGGCACGCGACTGTTTAGGCATGGCGGGAACGATTCCGACATCATTGGCTTTCGGAACGCAGTTTTCGCTTGGTCAAATGACGACAGTGGGACCTTGACTCCTTCGAAACGAAAGTTCAACTTGCGTGTTGAAGACGAACTCATCTTTGAGCGTGGTCGTATCAACCTCATTGTTGGACCCACGGGTTCGGGAAAGACCTCAATGTTGATGGCCTTGTTGGGTGAGTGATCACATTGCACTCTGGACCGTGGGCGTCATCTCATCGCGCGGACCGGCTGCAGGCGAGATGCATTTTATTCCTTCGGAGCCAACGTCCTGGTTTGGGCTTCCTCGCGATGGAGGAGTCGCCTATGCAGCACAAGAATCATGGGTTCAAAACGAGACTATTCGGGTAAGGAAGCTCGAAGCTTTACCTTGGTGACATTTGCTATAAGGTGTAATTCTAGGATAACATCCTTTTCGGAACACCTTACGACGAGACCCGATACAAGAAAGGTGATGTGCACTGCGTCTGGCTAGTAACTTACGCTGACATCTCAGCAACAGTGTTGCATCAATGTGCTCTTGAGCGCGATCTGACCCTGTTCGAAGCCGGCGATCAAACGGAAGTTGGGGAGAAAGGTGTGACACTGAGGTGAATGGATCACGGCATAAACTATCACGTTGTATTGATCCTTTCTATCCCCAAGCGGTGGTCAAAAGGTAAGGAGAGACTCGCTTGTGCTTCCTTCGCAGGCTGAGCTTGGGACAGGCAAGAATCACTCTTGCGCGGGCAATCTATTCCCCTGCGCAAATCCTCTTGCTGGATGATGTGAGCATCGCTTGAATGACAGGGAACCCGTGTTGCTGACCGTATTCCTCCAGGTTCTGGCTGCGCTCGATGTGCACACCTCGAAATGGGTTGTCGATAAATGCCTGGCCGGTGATCTTGTGCAGGGTCGTACCGTACTACTGGTGGTATGTCCAAGCTGAACTCAGCCTTTCATTGTGCTGACACATGACCAAGACGCACAACGTTGCGATGGCCAGCTCGGTAGCTCGTTTTGTAGTTTCTCTTGGTTCCAACGGCCGTATCGCCAGTCAAGGCTCCATCTTTGATGCCATCGCAAAGGACGACCAGCTGGCTGCAGAGGTGGCAAAAGAACAGGAAGCCATTGAGGGTGAAGCGGGCGCCCTCGACACTGGGCCCGAAATCAAGATCGAGACCAAGGTGGACGGAAAGCTCGTGGTCGCAGAAGAAATACTAGAAGGTCATGTTAGCTGGGCTGCGTGTGAGTTGTTCCCAAAGGCTTTCTGACACTGTAACTGATCTGCCACCCGCCTTTTTAGTCAAGTTATACCTCGTTGGTCTGGGAGGCCGTCATCCGCTGGCCTTCTGGATCGTTTTCCTCGGTCTCATAGGTTTGACTGACCTAATCAGTACCATACAAACGTGGTTCCTCGGTTACTGGGCTTCTCAATACGAAACCCACCCGCCATCGGAGGTCAAAGTTCCCTAGTGAGCATATGTCTCCGTATTTAGCCTTGAAATTAATACAGCACCCTCAAGCTATTTAACGGTATATGCGCTACTGCTTGTAGTTGCCTGCTTGGCGTATTCCATAGGATACGCGCTCTATTATTATGGGACAATGAGAGCGTCAAGGACTATCCACAAGCAACTCATCCGGTCTGTCTTAGGGACAACTTTGAGGTATACAACTAAATAATTAATGGGCTCGTTCACGACTGACTGTATCCAGGTGGCTTGATACAACGCCTACGTCACGAGTGATTACGCGGTGCACCCAAGATATCCGAGCCAGTACGAAGCTTTCTTTATGGTTATAATGTTTGGCTCACTTTTTTTTGTAGTCGATGGACCTCTGGCCCAAGGTGTCGGTATTGTGGTAGAGTTCAGTCTGACAATGATTGTGAAGCTCGGAGCCGTCGTTGTGATGACGCCCGTATTCCTGCTCCCGGGCCTCGTCATCGCGGTGGTGGGTGGATTTGTAGGCAAGATATATATGAGGGCCCAGTTATCAGTGAAGCGTGAGATGAGCAATGCAAAGGCACCGGTCCTGGGACATTTTGGCGCAGCCATTGCGGGGTTGAGTAAGTCCTGTTCATTATATGAGATCTATGTCTTCACAGAATCCTCGCTAGCTTCCATCAGGGCTTACGGTGCGGAAGAAGCTTTTCAAGAGGAATCGTTGACACGGATCGACCGTTACACGAAATCCGCGCGCATGTTCTACAACTTGAGTCGGTGAGTGTTCTACTGCTTGTGTCACTCAATTTGTTGAGTGCTCACCCTGAGTGAAAGTTGGGTTTCTATACGTCTCGACGTTATCAGCGCGTTATTCACTGCGTGTCTTGCTGCGTACCTTATATACGGCAGTAGTATTCCAAAAGCATCGAATATCGGTTTCTCCTTAAACATGGCCGGTATGTGGATCTAGTGTGGGTTGTCTGTTTCTACTGAAAAATGTTTGCGCAGTTGGCTTCAGCTCCATGATTCTATGGTGGGTTCGGTTCATGAACGACGTAGAAGTCAGTGGTGAGTCGCGTGGATCTACTATTTGGGACGCGTACTCAATCACTTTTCATAACAGGCAACAGGTATGTCTTGCTGGTTCTTCTGCGAAATCGTGCTCATACGCTGGGATCCTAGTCTCGAGCGAGTCGACAGCTACATCAAGATAGAGCAGGAACCGAAGTCCACAGAGGGCGGACAACCACCAGCGTACTGGCCCGCAAGTGGTGACTTGAGAGTGGAGAATCTATCTGCCCGCTACTCCTTGGTACACCACAAGCTAGTTTGTTTCATGTTCTACGGCTAACCACGAGCTACACAGGACGGTCCGAAAGTATTACACGATCTAAC
>MU266726.1:0-18620 GCA_021014945.1 Leucogyrophana mollusca | reverse complement strand
GCACTGGGACTGAAGTCCAGAGTAAGTAACTATATTCTGTAGGATCATAAGTACAGCATACCTGAAGTCCAGAGTAAGTAACTAGAGAACTAACTATGGACGTCGTAGCTATATATCTACAGTTATGTTTCGCTTCAGATGCTTATTGTACTGCCATATTGCTCTGTTGGCTGTGTAGCATAGCCTCTACTGTAGATATATAGATACATCGAGTCCATAGTTCGTTTCCCTTTGGTTACTTACTCTGGACTGCTAGTTCTGGTGGCTAGTTAGCTTCCCAGCTTTAACATAAAGGGGCTGCCTTAAGCACTGGGACTATTGTCCAGAGTAAGTATCTTTATTGCCAAGTCATAAGGACACCATACCTCTTGTCCAGAGTAAGTATCTAAGGGAAACTAACTATGGACATCATAGCTATATATCTACGGTATGGGCTGTGCATAAACAGCTAACACAGCATGGCAGTGAGTACAGCAAGTCCAGGAAGCGAAGCATAGCAGGAGCTTTACAGTAGTAAGGTGCATAGCATGCACAGGATAACGGCAGTGCGCAATCAGCACAGTGAACATATATCTCTATTAAATGGTTACTTACTCTGAAAATAGTTCCAGTACTTAAGGCTGCCCCCTGAGTGGCTATTTCAGTCCCCAGCTCTTCTGAGCTTCAACAGCCCCGCGCTCTAGTGACTTCATGTTAAAGCTCAGAGAGCTTGGGGAGCGAAATAGGTCCAGGAGGTCAGCACAGCCAGGCGCCACTGTTCTGCATCAGGACGACGCAATGCCTCTGCAAAGGACATGGGCTCTGAAGGGGAAGTGGCAGAGTAGGCTATATCCATGGCATAGTCCGCATCTTTCATGTCATCATCCACATCCTCTACTAACTGCGCAGGAGAGAGCTTCCACCATTTGCGAGGAGGCTTTCTGCTTCCAGCTGGGAGAGTACTTCCAGCCCTTGTAGCCAGGAGGATAGCCTATCAAGACACATTTCTCCATGTGAGGAGCAAGCGCAGCTCTCTTTTCCTTCTGGATGTGCACATAGGCAGTGCAGCCCCAAATGCGCAGATGGGAGATATCTGGCTTGTTTCCATGCCACCCAGACCTTAGGACGAACCTCCTAGCTGTGCTATTCCTCACCAGGCACAAGGACTTCACAGTTAGCGTCAATTCAATGCATATGAGCTTCTATCACTCTCAGAACACTCCTCTCTTTACTGCTTCCATCAATAAGAACAGTGCTGCACATCTGGAGGGTTCTACTGTTGCAAACTGCGAATCTGCAGCTGAGAAGTGTCTTCAAAGGGATCGATTCGATACTGACCTAGTCTACTCCGATGGATAGTGTGATATAGACTCTGACTCTCCTAGCGACTCGGATGATGAATCAGATACTTCTGATTCGTCAGACTCAGACGATGAATGAAGGAAGTCTCATCATAAGGTCGTACTGAGGATGAATCTCATACTACTTGTACTTCCACTAAGCCCAAGGCCACTCATAGTAAAGTTACTACCAAACCAGTCCCTCAGGATGAAGTCGAGGACATCATTCAACAATTTAATAAGATGTCTATCGATAACAATCGATATGGGTTGCTGTATTTCAGAGCATGTAAGTTCGACTTGGAGGATAAGAGCGTTGTTAGGGCCCCTAAGATACAGAACAACAAGGATGGTCTGATAACTACGGCTACGAGAAACGTATGGAATCCAAACGCAAGTAGAAGTAACGGATCTAATAATGTGCCCCCTCTGGCTTCTGCACCACATAGTTCCCCTACAGCCCCCTACATCCGATGTATTCGATGTTATGGCTGTGGACAGGATGGGCACAGCGTCAATACATGCCCTGATATTAATAAGGAACTCACCAAGGGAACATTAGTTAGAGACGTGCAAGGAAAGGTTGCGTTACCTGATGGGTGTTCACTGCGAAGGCAAGGTGAGGAGACATTAATACAGGCACTGAAATGTGAAACAATGAAAGCAAAAGCTCACCTCATTACGCTTGACCCGAGCGAGGAGAGATGGGTCCATCTGGATTCAGACAACCATGAAGAAGTATACATGGTACCTGCAGACGCAAGTGATGTGTACAATGAAGAAGTACTAGTGTACCCAACAGAAAGAACAACGAAAGGGGCGACAAAGAACCAGCAAGAGATATTTGATGGAGTTTATCCACCGCTGCTCAGCGAGGTGAGAAATCGACAGAGACAAGAGCGAAAGGACCGAGAGAGGTGTGCTGAAGAGCGCGTACCACGCGAGATAGGACGCAATGTCAAAGGGAAAGAGAACAAGCCGCCAGTGCCTGTTAAGGTGCCGGCGACTGTCCCCATGCCCGTGCGAACAAGCCCGGTTCCTATTAAACCTGTACTCAAAAAAGATGAGTGCCCAGTTAAGGCGCCCAAAATTGTTAGTAAATGTCCACCCACGGTTAGCGACGATGATGTTATTATGGAAGACATACCAGTAACGAGCAAGGGACCAGCTGGGAGGAAAGAGAAAGAGAGGCTAAGGGGACAGAAACAAGAGTCAAGCGTTAAAGTCCCCAATGAGGACTTAGAAGCCCACCAGAATAACCCGAAACGGTCCAATGTAGCCGTGCACGTTGATTCTAAAAATGTCCTGAACCGGCTTCTCGGCACTCCGGTCCAGATTGCTATTGGTGACGTTCTCAGTGTTTCTAAGGAACTTTCCGGAGTTCTTATGGAAGCTATTAAACGTAAAGATCGATGTACCTAAAATAGAGGCCCATTCGGTCTGGACCAAGGCACGTGGACTACTGATTAGATTGCGGATACAGTGTGATGGTCACCCGATAACTGTGATTATAGTTACTTTCAACCAATCCCGACCGAGCCTTATTGGGGCAGCTTCTCGATCGAAGAACCCTTGAGGCTGGTACTCCGGCCAGGTCACCCATTTGGACGCTGTGACTTAGACTTAGGCATCGGGTCACATTTGGAGTTTGCAAATAGAACCACGGATATTATTGCCATGAATGGGTGGCAAACAGTATATTTGGAAAATGAATATCAGAACACCAAGGATTATGAGTACGGCTACCCACTTCTTGCTGAAGAAGGAATACACAGGGACCGGCAACTTGGCGACCCCATTCAGGTTCACTCAGTAGAGGACCCTCCGGCCGTGTCACTTGTACGGTCCCTGGTCCCAATTGCCCTAGCTGGGCGCGTCGAGCCTGTACCAGCTAAGTTCTTCTATAATTATCCCCGGGCCACATATAACGCTGATGCCCTGCCAAGTTTAGGGACCAGCGTGGACCCGGAACCAGCCGATGAGAAGTTAATCTCAGCAAGTCCCGAAGAAGCGTACGCAAAGGACCCACTGCAGCTGCATGCGGTCCTTTGCAGGACTCCATCAAGTGAGCCCTCTCCAGTGCTGTCCCAGCCTGGGGAGGACTCGAGTCCTGCCACCGTTTCTTCACTAACCTCTACAGCTCTCGTCCCTTATGTTCCACGCGTCGACCCCGAGGCTCCCCAGCTTACGCTGGGTGAGCCTCAATTCCCTTCCTTATCCGACTTCACTACGACTACTGTAACTATGTCTCGCTCTGAATCCACCAACTCTTTTGACCCTCAAGTCCTCAGCCCTATCGATGAACCAATCCCCACAAACGTTCCCTTTCAGTATGAACTAGTTCTTGCTGATATCCACCGATGCCGCGTAGAATCTCTAGAACCAGATCTTTTCAATCTAGATGTATTGGGTAACCTTAACAATGGGTACACCCCTGACTGGAACAGTGAATGCTAGACTTGCTATGTCATCCCCACATTGCTCTTCTTCATTTGATCTGACCTTTCCTATCCTCTAAAAGGAAACTTGTGTGTACCACAATAGTACCCTAGTTGTTTGAGAATCTCTGCCGAGGTAGATTAATTCGAGACTAGAAAAGACCCTTGGCACATATGCCTCGTTGCGGGACCAATAGGCCGAGGTGTCAAATCCGGTTCCTCTGGTGCTTTCTGGGGAACTCCGGACTAGGGAGTAAGCGTAGGAACGTAGATAGAATAGTACGAACTGATTCTGGAGTTTGGAATGGAACATTGGCTTCAGCTTATGTGCTGTGCCTTTGTCCGAGTTCAGTTCCGTATTTCGGAAGTAGGTCGGAAGGGGTCGGAGAGAAAACAGAGTTTAAGAGAGACAGAGGAAGTCTTAGGAAAAGACTTTAGAGGAGATAATCAGAGAGGATCAGAGGCAGAATGCAACAGAGGTGATTAAGATGATATCCGAACTAAGGAAAAGGAGCATACATCGGAGCAATATTTATACTACAGAGTCGGGCTGTGCTATGGAGTACAGTAACTGGAAACCGGTGCAACAAACATTAAGGAAAACAACTAAGGGATAGCTGCGGAGTACGGAGTGGGTCCGGAAAACGGAGGGGGCTATGTACATAGGTTTAGTATGACAGATGGAGGATAAATGATAAAGTTTTTTTCCGGAGGGGGCTACGCCTATTGGACAGGGTAGCCTTTGCTCTGGAAACCATGGTGCAAGTGGAAACGGGTCCCAGCACGAGTACCCAACAGACGATGACAAGGAGGGTCCAGTCGCTAGCGGAAGCGGCCGGAAGTAGATTACATTGTCTTTTTGTCCTTGCCACGTAGTGTACAAAAATTAAACAATGGTGTCTGGCAATGGCCGGAGTGATTGGAAAAACGTGCAGAAGAGTCAGAATAAGACTTAGAAAGGTTCAAGGGATGTAAGGACTGGGTTTGCCCGGGTTTTTGGCATGGAAGTCTGTGACTAAGTCCGACACATAATCTAGTTCCGTGGCTAGGAGCCAGGAAGTCTCCTCGTCAGTACCCTCGTATCCAAGCCAGTCGGAGGCATCAGTCTTGACTGTGAGCGGAGCGTCTGGAACCCAGTGGGTGAGGACCAGAGCGGAAGTGAAGGCAGTCTTCAAGGCATTGAAAGACTTCCTGCAACCGTCAGAAAAATTCCACGGAGCATCCTTGCAGGTAAGATGGGTGAGTGGGATGACAATATCAGAATAATTATGGATGAATTGCCTATAGAAATTAGTGAAACCTAGGAAGGACTGGATGTCTTTGACTTTCCGAGGTTCCGGCCAATCAACGATAGTCTGGATTTTGTCGGAGGCCATGGAGAGGCCTTCTGGTGTGAGGATCTAGCCCAGATACTCTACAGTATCGGCGTGGAACTCACACTTCTTGGGATTGGCGTAGAGGCCGTGTTTCTGGAGTCTGCGGAGGACTTCCCGGACATGGGAGCAATGTGAGTCCAGGTCATTGGAATAGATCAGGATGTTGTTGAGGTATACCACCACATGGACATCTAGCATGTCGCTGAATATCGTATTGATGAAGCATTGGAAAGCCGCCGGGGCGTTGGTCAGGCCGAAAGGCATGACTATCCACTCATAGGACCCATAGCATGTGCGGAAGGCAGTCTTCCACTCATCTCCGGCGGCAATGCAGACTAGATAATAGGCGTTCCGGAGATCGATCTTAGTGTAGACCTTAGCGTGGGAAGGGGAATCCAGGAGGCCGGAAATGCGGGGAAGTGGATAGCGGTCCTTCTTGGTGATTTTATTGAGACCTCGGAAATCGACGCAGAGGCGAAGGGAGCCATCCTTCTTCGTGACGAAGAGCATTGGAGCGGTATAGGGAGAAGGGGAAGGGCAGATGAACCCATAATTGAGGTTCTTGTCCAGGAACTCGTGGAGCGCCTGGAGTTCCAAAGGGGAAATGGAGTAGAGTCTGCCAAGCGAAGGGGTGGCGCCGTCCTCGAGCTCAATTTTGAGATCGAAATCCCAATGCTCCAGGAGGTGAGAGGCCTTGGCCTTACTGAAAACATCCGCAAACTCGTGATACTCCGGAGGGACGGAGTCGAGATTCATGGAGTCGTTGGAGGGAGTGGAGGTAGAGGCAGAGCGAGCTTTGAGTACAGGATCTTCGAGAGAAAGGGTGAACTGCTGGGAACCTTCCATTTGACAAGTGTACTAGTAGGCAGCGGCGTTGATGAAGGAAATATGGGGCTTCTGGAGTCCAGGGGCACCTGGCGAGTTGGGCGGAGGAGAATCCAGAGGTGGAGGAATAGGGGATGGGGTCTCCGGAGCGGAGGGTGACGTCAGGGGCACTGGCATGCTCAGCGGTGGAGTCCAGAACATGATACTGTTCAGTACCCAGTCAATCAATGGATTGTAGTGGGTGAACCAGTTGTGTCCTAAGACTGCGGAGCATGAGGAATCCAACGGAGTGACATAAAATGTCGTGGAGGTGACATCGCCAGAAGGGAAACATACAAACAGATCTACAGCTTTGGAAATGTAAGTATTACAAGAACCGTCAAAGAGAGAGAGCGGGATAGGAGGTATGGAATATGTTGGAATCTGGGTTTTTGCGATATAAGAAGTGTCTATAAAACAATGGCTAGAGCCGGAATCAATCAACGCAGGAATTGGAGGAAAATCATAGGTAAGAAGAGTGACCGTAGGCATATGGGAATTGGGATTGGAAAGAGTGGACACATTGAGACGGATCTCCATAGGTTCACGGTTGGAGTCAACGCAACTTCCAGTCCGTGCGGAGCTGTGGAGGTTGCTCTCTATTTTTTCACCTCCTTGGAGACCTCCGGTTTGGCTTCCGGAGTGGTGGGAGCAGGCGCAGCCTGAGCAGCACGAGAGGTGGATTTGGGACAGTCATGAGCAGTGTGACCTGCCAGTCTGCAAAAGAGGCAGAGACTGAGGCACATACGCTGCTCACGTTCAGCAGGGAGGAGTTTCCCGTCCTTGCCTAGCTTGCTGGTGATCTCGGAATTGTTGCCGGAGTGAGAGGTGGAGTTGGAGGTAGAGCTGGAGTTAGAGTTGGAGTTGGAAGAGCCAGAGTTGTTGGTCTTTGGCTTGGAGGAGTTGGATGAAGAGGAGTTGGAGTTGTTTCCCTTGCCGGAAGAATCCCTGGAGGCTTGGGGGTACCGGAAGACTTGTCAGCCGGCGCATTGACCTTGGTGTTGCGAGCAACGAGTCTGGAAAACGCTAAGTCCAACATTTATTAGACAGAGGGATCGGAGGGGCACGGAAATGTGCGGAAGGGATTTGGAAGGGAATATGAGGGCGCGTGGCTGCACGGGATATGACATGAGGAGGCTGAGGTAATCACCCAAGCGCTTTGCAAAAGTACACATGAGTCCCACAGATCACCGTCTTTGGAATATCGCTTTGGACATCAGACCTTGTTTCTAGAAAGTTTCTGTATGGATTGAGCCAGCTGCTTGTTGGTTTATCTACAAAGAGAAGGGGCCTCTCATCAGTTCTTTCGCAAATGTTTGGATTGATCCACAACTCTTTGGAGCTGGGGGGTCTTGTTGTTTGTCATCAAGATTTCTTCCACAGCCTCCTCAGTGTCGCCAACAATCTATCTACATGCCTTATATCCCACGCCATACTACTCCCACTTCCCATACATCTTCTTTCCCACTGTACACAATTCCACACCAGATCTAGACGATTCCTACAATCAGAGCATCCTCTATCCAACTCAATATACCTCAGAGGACGAATTCACATATGTCTACAAAGGAATTGGCAGTGAAAATTACTATAGCTTCACAGAAGAAGAACAACAGAAGGGCTGGGACAAAATAGTCATGTGAAAAGCTAAAGGTTCCATCATTAAACCTTTTGTTTGCAGACCACACAGCCAGACTGCTGGATATCACTATCAGATCAGCATCTATTTTGATTGGCTAGAATGTAATTGGCGAAGGGATTACAAAAATACCTTCATTGCTCATGATCACATTCCTGTCATCTACTCATCTCCGACCTCATTGCCTCCTCATCACATCCAACTCTTTCTATATCTGTAAAGATGTCTTTCTTGGATCTTTCCAAAGCCCCAAACCAGCTGATCACCACATTGCCATATTAGGTCATGGAGCTGTAATTCTTAAGCACATTAACGGCCAAGGGAAAGAAGTGCAAGTCACGCTGGAGCCTGTTATTTACGTACCAGAAGCATTTGGAAGAATCTTCTCAAATAATCAAGCTCTGGGAAAAGGGGCATATCTTGCTTCACATGGGCAGGAAACAAACATCTGGGACAAACGTAATGGATGTCTTCTTATCACTGGTTGTTCACACTGTGAGGGAGATACCCTACATTGGTTTAAAGCAGACATCTATAATCCAATAGAAAGTATGAAGAAGCACTTTACTTCGGTAAATGCTGTAGCTCCTTCTGACTATGACTTGTGGCATAGACATTTTGGGTATTCTGGGAAACAAGCTCTCAAGAAGCTTCCTAAATTGGTTAAAGGGGGACCTTCCAATATTATGCTTCCTTCTGAAAATAAACCACGTGAAGGTTGTGAGTTCAGAAAGTTGCACCACTTGCCGTTCCCACCATCATCTTCCTGTGCAACCAAACTGCTGGAATTAATACATGCAGATCTCAATGAATTCCCAAACCTATCAATAGATAGCTATAAATAGACTGCAATGTTCTTCAATGATTATTCTTCCTTTGGGATAATGTTCAAACCTCCTTGATAGCTAAGCTGATCCGTTCGGAGACGTGCGTGCTGTGACATATAGACCTGTCAGTAGGTGACATATCCACATTATGAAGTCTCCTGTCGCCGTCATACGACACCGCGCCCGCACACACGCGCCAAAGGACCTCCCGAGAACCAGGGCCACTGGGAGATCGCTCATGACAAGAACCTGCAGTTGTAAGGGTGTTTGGCCAATTGCCAGATGCAGATTATCCCAGTTGAGCCTGCAAGATCTTGCTGCGACTTCTGAGATCATGCAGAACTTGATACCTGAGTCGATGACTGCCTTCATGTGAATAAACACCCTAATGACCACCTCTACTGTGTGCGTAGGTGATCTGTTTTCTGAATGGTAGTGAGTGCAGCAACTCCAAATTGGTCGCTGGAGTTCACCAGTCTTCCTCAAGCAAGCAGGGGTGTGCTGTGTGATCTCTGCATCAGTAGGGCAAACACTGGTTCGTCTTTGTCGTCTTTGTCGTCCATGGTCTCGCTATCCACTAGATCTGCAGTAGGAGGAGAGGGGTCTTCTTCCTCTGGGTCCTTTTCCTCCAACTCCTTAAGTTTGTGGAACTGCTCTAGTGAGATGTTGATAAAGTTGGCCAAATCCGGAATTGCACCACTTGGAACGCTGCTGTCAGCCTGTCAAAAACTGACCCGTCTAGCTCGGCTAGGATATATGCTCCACCACGATTGTGTGATAGCACAATCACAGGTCTGAGATAGCGGGGTCGCATCTTCCTGTTGAGGGACTTCTCGATTGCTGTATGCTGCACTAAAACAAGGTTGCCTGGGTCAAAGACTTGATGAAATATGATTGCCAAGTGCTCTAGCTCGAATCTCTTTGCTGCCTGTATGCACGCTTGGTAGACTTTCAAATGAATGATCTCCATTTGCGCTCGCTGCTTCTGCGATGCGATCACCCACCTCACTATCAGATCCATGGAACTGATAATATTGTCAGGTGGAGGCTGCAAATATGTTTCCTCGCAAATATCCAGGGGAAGAATGGGGTGGGCCCCCGTCACTGCAAAATAAGGGGAACAACCCATACACTGCCTAACTGTTACGCGGTTAGCCAAAATGACAGACTAGAAGACTGTATGCCATTTTCTGGTCGCTGTCGCACGCTTGTGCCCTGGTGCATCATGACTTTCTACCGGCGCTTGCCACCATTGCTCTGGTGGAAGCACCAGCAGATGCCTTCCTTGCATGCGCCACCAATAAAGCTTGCTATTAGTGAAACAGAATGCTGCAGACCATTGCACAAACACGGCTAACTCTCCCTCCGATAGTCCTTCTGGTCACACAAAGTCCTTCAGCCAGGGGCCCAGCAGTGCGACTCTATCATAACCAAGCCGGGCCTTGACTGAGCACAGGACATCGTCGTACGACACATTTGTGAGCTGCTCCTTATTGACTCCAGTTGCTACTGCTTCGTTTGCCAGGATAGCTACCGGCGCCCTTGCTGTGATCACGAACTCAATAGGATCTGGAATGACTTGGCTGAGAAACCCATACACCTGATCTATCCAGTTGTCAAACTTGTCATTGTCATATACCTTGAGTTTGTTGCCGTCCTGAGGCAGTCACCTTGACAAACCATCAGGATTGTGGTTAACTCCTGGAACGTGGACAAGCTCGAAGTGGAACATGAGAATCCCAATAATTCACCAATTCATACTGGTGCTAGGGGTGAGATCCAGATTCGCTAACATCCTCTTGATGGAATGGCAATCCACCTCTACCACCAGGTTGTGCATGCTGATGAGGTATGGCTTCATCGCTTGCAGCGCTCAATATTGACTGTAGAGCTCAAGTTTGGGTTGGGAGAACTGACACTCACACTCATTGAGTGTGATAGACCCAAATCACGTGAAGTAGTGTTTCTTTGGGTTCGCCAAGTCGCACTGACTGATGTAGAACCTAACGACGATAGGATTGGTATTGACTGCTAGGAGAACCTTTTCCTCTGAATGGTAGTCGATCGCTCGTAGTGCCGTTGAGCTGAGAAGGGCCTTCTTCAGATCTTCCTGCACTGCAATCTGCTGAGGCCCGAAGACAAATTTCTTGGTGAGTATGTTTGGTGTGTGCGCCCACTTTGAGAAGTTTGCTATGAAAATCCTGGCGACCCCAATGGTCCCTAGGAAGGCTCACACATCCATGAGATCCTTGCAAGGTCCCCAATTGAGAATCTTGGTGACTCATGACTTGTCTGGCAGTTGCCCCTCAGGTGTACACCTGTGGCCAACGACCAGAAAATCTGTAACGCACAACAACACCTTGAAACCCAAAAAGGTCCCTCTGCAATACTGCATCCACTGCACCACACAATTGAGGTTGTTAAAATGCTCAAAGACAAACCGCTTAATGCCTGGATTATTGGTGAGTACTTCTGGTGATCCATCCTCTAGTAGATATGCAGTCGCTGGCCCTTTAATTGGCACATCATTGATGTAGGGAACTGTAATATGCGGTATCTCTTCTTGTAACATAAAAGTGACATTGTCATGGAATCTATGCAACCCTCGCACAACCATTGATACTGTAGTGACTTTATCTGTGTTAAGATTGCAAATGGTAATTGTCTGCATCTCGTTTTCATAGTTATTGACTGTACTCGCCATGAGGATGTCAAGTGGTGACCTACACGGAAAATGTTTCGTGTAAGTGCATGAGGAAAAAAAGGATATATGCCACAAAAGTGCACAGTAGCAATGAGAAGACTCCAGAGTATGTGATTTCCAAGTTTCATGACTTTCTGACCACTGGTTACTGAGATATAGGTGTACGGAAATATTACCCATCGGGTGGTTTGAATATGCAGCCACTAGAAGCAAGGGCATAACCAGTCCAGAATCACATGACTGCACAGCCACCTTTTGGTCACATAACCAAACAGTGAGGAGACTGTCGCATCATGCTGAATGAGTGTTCATACCCTGATACTCTCAGGGAAGATCCTGTAGACCATCCCCAATCTTCCTGGATACATTGAACAAGATTCCATACAAGAATATCTCTCATTAATGCTCCTTCAAGATTCACTCTGCCAACACAACTTACTTAGTACATGGAGCGACTTACTAAGTAGATTATAAACCAGGCTTACAAACCGGCTTATGAATCAACTTCGGGTACAAAAGTCAACAGGGCTGTGCATTATTTCAAATAAATATGACATTTTAGGTAGCAATCGTATCTCTTTAGCTACAATCCTATAGTCTTTGGTATTAAACTGCTGGAGGGTATATCCTTAAAGCCCCTATTCCAAAAGGTATATAAGGAGGCCTGAGTTGACCCAAAAATCACCTCCCAGAATAGCTACAAGTGAGATTTTCAACCCACAAATTTCTCCCTCCCAAATCCTCCAGCAGGGAAGTCACCAAAGACATCGTCCCCTGTAACTCTTTAGCACCTGCAATCACAGGGAGTGTCACCTCTATCTGATCACTAACAATGAACTGAGAGCCTGCTGAGTAAGTCCCACAGCATCGGTAAGTCTGACTGGCACTCATCACTATCCTATCATCGCACAAAATGCCGGCAAGCAGAACATCTTATGGGTTGACGGCAGATAGATTGGTGGCTATGCTGCTCCTCATCATTGAAGCCTTGGGGGATGATTTTGGTAAAGACAGGGATGGTCCAGCATTGGGGTTGGAGGAGTCTGATCCCAAGAACACTGGGGACAACCAGAAATATGGAGATTCTGTTGTGCATGGTGATGGCTACTTGTATAACAGCAGCAAAGAGGATGAGGGAGAGGAAAACAGAAGTGGAAATGGTGATGGTGAGGATGGGACCCAGGAGAATGAGGACTGGGGTGAGGACTGGGATCAGCTAGCTGCTGCAGAGATAGATGGAAGAGAGACTTTACCAGATCTCAAGATAGTGCTCAGTGGAGCCCAGTGCTTCACTGCAAAGGAGCTACTTCATGTGGCCAAGCCATACCGCCTGCCGCATGATCTTCTAGGTCAATACTGTGACTTGCTTCAGGCCCTTTTCATGAGCCAGCATGACATGTCATTACAAAACTGGTTTTCTGCCCCCATAGAAGTCTTTATCCTCAGAAGGGCCTTCCAGCCAGACAGTACCTTCTCCAATGTTCATCAGATGTCTGGCTACTTCAGTCAACTGTAGTATATTGTACTCTATGTGGTACTGCTGAAGGCTATGGAATATAAGAAACCACTAAAGTGAGTACAGTGACACTCAACATAAACTCACATCTTTGGTACAGCATCTAATACCTTAGTTTTTCTCTCAAGGCACCTTAATAAACTGAAGCGGTGGATAGACCCTGCTGAAGACTCTGCATTTGGCCACACCACATCAGCCTACCTCACATCCAGTTTTTCACCTGCTATGGGCAGAAATTCACCTACAGGGGCATTCCGCTTGAGGTGGATTCAATCGCTGACATGCTCCACCGAGTATACCAAGAAATGCACTCACTGCTAAACAACATACTCTTGCTTGGCTTGACTGACAATCAGTTGAGCCTGCACTCTTCCTGGACACCCTCTATCAATGACACGAAGATTGATCAACCTGTATATGGGGTCCTCATTCCTCATCTGAACCCTCACTGCTGGAGTCTACTGCTGGAGTCTAATAAAGCAGAGTTGGGAGACTCCATTGCATGCAGTTCTTGTAGACTATTCATTGGTTCAAGGAGCCCCTTTATGTGCTTCTTCACTCATTGTCAGGCATGTCAAGAAGTGGATCAGAAGAAAAGAGGTCCAAAGTGGTTAATGTCACATTGTGGATGTGCAATGTCATGGTGATGTTTGGCCAACTGGGTATTCTGGGCTGCCACAGCAAGAAGTTGGTAAACACTGGGCGCGATGACCCAATACATTACTTTATTCCTCCAGCTATTACTCAAGATATGATCTCATGAAAATGCTCACACCTGCTGTCTTCTTAGGATGGTGTTTACCATATTTTTCAGAAGATTTACCAAACACCATCCTCCACGGTATAGCGGTTCAGACAAATACCAACGGCTAATAACGTGGTCGTTCGTGGTGGACTCAGAATAGTATGAGTTTCCTGATCTGCTTAGATAAAGTGGCTTATGACTGCTAGGGGGTACCTTGGTGATACGATTGAATACGGTGAACAAGGCGAAGTCAATGTGTTGACTTCTCGCACGATGCAAGATGAGCTCTAGAAGTGGGTTGTACTTTCACTAGAGTTTGAGCGAATAGTATAATCTCCGATTAAGATTAGGGATATGTAATATGTGGGTGAGTATGCTAAAGCTTATGATGTTCAGCGGAAACACTAGACTTAGAATAAGAACACTAGTCTCAAGAACATTTAGTAGTCAACGATTTGACTCTACTAGCCTGAGGACTAGGTAACGTGGCAATCCATCGCTTACAACTGTGGAGAATGAGAAGAACTAAAAAAATACTTGCAGTCCTTGAGACTACTTTGATTGAGAGAATATTAAAGCAGAAGTGCTGCACAATACTCAGTCAAACATTACTGCCATGCCTGCCACGGCCTACTTGGGCTATTTAAGCGTACACAAGTTCTACAGGAATATATGTCCTGACAGAAGATAGATTGTTTGCGAACTGAAGCTGTGTCTGGTTCTCACAGAAATACCTCAAACACGAAATCTGTATGATTTCGTATGATCCTCCTACAGATTTATCACTGTAGGCAATGATGACAAAAGGTGTCTTGACGTCGCCTGAAATGATGACGAGAGGTGTCCGATCATTGAGCTTAATGTTGACCACACGGGGGTCCTAACGTTACTTGGGATGATGACTTATGAAGTCTCAACGGTAACTGGCGCGTTGAGCAAAAGGGTCTTGACGTCGCCTGAAATGATAACGAGAATAGAAGAAAGCTTAGAGACTTACCGATGGTGCTAAACTTTGCTTACAATCACACTCACACATAATTGTGACCTTGTGTATGCTTAAATCACCCCAGTAGGCTGCAGCAAGCACAGTAGTAACATTTGACTATGTATTGTGCAGCGCTTCTGCTCAAATATTCTCTCAATCAAAGTAGTCTCAAGGACTACAAGTATTTTGTTAGTTCTTCTTATTCTTCGCAGTTGTAAATGAACGATTGCCACATTACCTAGTCCTCAGGCTAGTAGAGTCAAACTGTTGACTACTAGATGTTTTTGATCCTAGTGTTCTTAGTCTTTATTCCTCAATCAAAATACATACAATTAAACACATCTTTCTAGAATCAAGCTAGCAATCCTATTTGTTCTTGATCCTAGTTTTCGTTTGTGTCAGTCTAGTGTTTCTGCTGAACATTGTAAACTTTAGCATACTCACTGATGTGTATCATCTTCATAATCTCAATTGGAGATTATATTTGCTCAAACTCTAGTGAAAGTGTAACCCACTTCTAGAGCTCATCTTGCATTGTGCTAGAAGTCAACTGATTGACCTCACATTATTTACCATATTTGATTGTATCACCCAGAAGGTACCCCCTAGCAGTTGTAAGTCACTTCATCCTAGCAGATCGGGAAACTCATACGTTTCTAAGTCCACCACAAACAACCATGTTATTAGCTGTTGGTAGTTGTCTGAACTGCTAACTGTGGAGGATAGTGTTCGGTATTTTTCTGAAAATATGTTGGGCCCTATCCTAAGAAGACAACAGTTATTAAGACCATATACAGGCTTGATGTCATATTGCTACAAGAGATTGCATGAGCTTGTATGTGATCTTTGTACCTCAGTGTTCTTCATAATGAGCCAAATGGCTCATATAGAATGCTAATCAGATTTAGCCTGGCGATGGACCCAGTAAAGGGTGTTATGCTTGCACACATGATGAACGGGGAACAGTTGACCCTTAATCACAGTTTACCCCTCAGAGTCATCATACCCGGCCAGATTGGTGGGAGGAGTGTGAGGTGGGCATGAAGCGGAGGGCTCTGCACAAGCAGTGAAACTGATGAAAGGAGTAGAGATCATGTGAGCACTGCTGAAGGCAGTCTGCAAGACTCCAGCTTGCTGGGGGTTGTTCTGTGTGTGAGGGATTTGCAATTGTGTGGCCATAGGGGGACTCAAACAAGTGTGAATTTGAATACACTGTCAGATCTGGTGCTTCTTGGGGAACTCTAGATGAATGAGTAATCCCAGGGATGTAGGTAGGGTAGAACGAACTGGTTCCAATGCAATTGTGGGGAATCAGGTAACCTGGGCTGAGTGGGCCCAGGATTCTCCTTCACAGGTCATTGATACCCATGCCCCATTGAGGGGCCAGACCCATGGGCAGACACTCCAGTCTGCATTGCGGGGCGCTTTTCCCTGTGCCATGCAGGGGCCCTCCATTGCAAGGACAATGCAAAGCATTGTAGTTGGGTTTCAAGCCTATAGTGACATGCCGTGTTGGCTGCTGTGAGATACCTGCATATCTTGTTTACTTGCTTTTCTGTCACAGTATGCAACAAGAACTTCTGCATTGCTGCAGTAGTGTCAAACACTATGTGTCTGGCATTGTGATCCACAGTTGTCTGCAGGGGGAGTCCTCTCCTGGCAGACACCCTTGCGGTGTCCCGCTCCTGTCCTGAGTATCACGATTCACCTCTGCCTTGTTCTGTTTTACATCAATGTTCACCTCATTTTCCAAAATCCCCTTACTCACATGTTACTTTCATTCTCCAACGTCATGCCCATGTAAACAGTACACCATAGTTGTCTCACCTCAGTCTCTTCATCCATAGACTGAGGTGAGTATAGTGTTAGCTCCTCATCACATACTTGGACTGACCTTACTATAGACCACTCTCGTTCCTAGTTGGTAACTCGCTGTTCACATTCTGATATATTATGAGCCCCAGCTCAGACTAGGAATTCTTTGCATTTGTTTTCACATCACTGTCATTACAGCTCACTTGCAAACCTGAATCCAACATCCCACAATTTCTCACCTCACATTCTTTCCATCCCTCTACCACCTTCACCACCATTTACACCACAATCATAACCCGTCTTTTTACTGGTACAGCCATCACCTTATTCCTCACCAATTAATATTCTCTCATCAAGCCTATCTAATTCACCGTGACTCATACAAATGTCACTCGTTAATCCATCCAACATGTACATCCCAACATCATTTCCATATCTGCCTCTCAACGAGCACAGTGGAAACTTTGCACATTGGTCAGCTATGGTTGAACTGTGGCTTGTCACATGCAACCTTTTGGATCTATTGGTTGGAAAGGAAAAAGCGCTGATGCTGTCTGCAAAAGCAGCTAACAAGACAGATGCCGACTATGCCAGTCAAGTCCTTGCTTTTGATGTGTCTGCTGAAGCCAGACTCTTCAGAGAATGTCAAGGCATTATCAAAGGGCTCTCAGCAATGGCAGTGCAGTCAAGCGAGATCGTACACTTTGTTGGTGTAACTGATCCATTGATAACTTGGAAAACCCTCGAAGACAAATACCAGGCGTGCACAGGTGTCTGTTTCACATGACTCATGGGGCATGTTTTTGACCTTCTGAAAGCTCACGACAGTGTGAGTCTTGCCAGTGGTGTTGAGGAAATCACAGAGATTCAGTCTGGATTCAAGCAGATTGAATTGGGCAAGTTGATATGCAACAAGTACACCTTAATTCAAGCCTTTCTCCATTCCTTTCCCGATTTCTACAGCCCTTTCATTCAGCTCATACTTCATAGCGAGCAGGTGAAACTTGGCCAGCTGACGCTTGAAAGCACTGTCAATCAGATCCATAGTTTGGAACAGTACTACCCAAGCTTTGGCTCAGTGATCCACATGTGAACCATACCACTTTCGTAACATGATCTACAATGCATTCAGATAGATCATCAGAGCGACAGAAACCTAAGGACTTTGATGCTATGAAGGGGTACAAGTGGGAGCAGGAATGGCGCAGCAGGTGTGGCCACTGACATCATCCAGGACACATCTGGGTGAACTGTCGAACACGCTTAGGACATACCACAGTGTCAGCCCTTTTGAACTCATATCTTAGCGATATTGCTAATGTACTGTCTCCATCAATTCCAGTGCAAAATAGCTTGCCGCCACCATTACTTGCTGTCAGCCAACACTCTGCTAGTCTATCATCCACCACATCTAGTTTTACACCCTTTCATGTAGATTCGGCTGCAACTGCACGTATGGAATCGGATGTTGCTCATTTTGCTTGCTATACTCAATTTGGGTCTCCTGTTGAAGTGAAACTTGCAAAGGATTATGTGGTTCATGCTCCAGAATGGGGCATAGTAAACTTATCATTGTTCGATGGACGAAAGTGGAGAACTCGCGAACTCTCATTCCTACATGTTCCTGACCTCCAATGCACACTGATATCAGTATTAGCACTTGCAGATGAAGGTATCTCCTTCTCCACAGATTCTCGAGGAGGTTCTCTCAAGTTGGGTAGTTCATCTGGTACCACCATTACACGGGTGGATCAACAAGAAGGACCATGTTTCCTGCATGCAAAAGACAACAGAGACCACACAGCACTTGCAACACAAGCATCAACCAGCAAGCTGCTGTCACTCGCTACATGGCACAGCTGCTTTAGGCATGCAGGGAATTCAACCATTCTTAAGGCTGTCAGTGCTGTATTGAGCCTTCATATTGACACTTCAAGCATTGTAACCAGTTGCTCTCATGATGGCAACCATATTGATTGCCCTTTATGCATGATGGGAAAGTAGAAACATCTTCCCTCCCCATCATGAAATCGGAGTGACCTTTATTTGCTATTTGGCCATCTGGCGCCACATCTCAACATTGTGAGAAATTACTACCAAGTGCATGCATCTGCAAGGGCTCTGGAGATGCGTAACTTAGTGGTGTGAAAATTAAATAGCCAGCAGAATAGGTGATACCATACAATATCATACATTTCTCATACCATCTCCTAGCTTTATTCAAGTCGGATGGCCGAGAAGGCGGAGGATATGTACCTATTTCCATGACTTTGTATGAGTAATTGGGCTGGGCAATACTTCCAGACATGGTTTCCACCGCGACTTTGTGTAATATTGGTGCCTGCAGGCAACTCTTCGCAGCTGACCATGTAGATTACAACGTTCATTAAAT
>MU266725.1:0-18845 GCA_021014945.1 Leucogyrophana mollusca | reverse complement strand
CTTGCTGTCATGATTCATTTTAATCTAATCTTCAGATCTCTTCATCTTATCTAATCCGGTAGTTATCTTTCCTTTTAGCGCATTCCTATTTTGTAAAGACATTCGTAGTAGTATTACAAATACGGAGGAACGTTCTAGTAACGCCTCACGGACTACGCATGGCTAGGTCCGTGCACATTTCCAATAGGTATATATACAGTAGTTAGTAGTCGTAGCACTCCAGTTTCGCGCTGGTCTTTCTTGTACTAGTTAGCACTCTCCAATAAACATCATCCTATCCTGTCCTCGTCCTTTGTTGTGGTTTCCTGGAGTCATATCTAGTCGATCCTGACACTTGCGCGGCAACTGAATCCCTCACTCACGAGCACATTTCTTCCCTTTTCCAACGCTCATGGAGGAGCCCTCGATTAAGCAGCAGCAACAATCACCACTAGAACACAGCAAACAGTAACAGCAAATGCTACTAGACTACAGCAAGCAGCAATGGCAAGTACCACTAGAGTGCAGCAAGCAGCAACAGCAAGTACTATTAGATCACAGCAAACAGCAATGGCAAGTACTACTAGGTCCTAGTAAGCAGCAACAAGAAGTACTACTAGAGCACAGCAAACAGCAATAGCAAGTACTACTGGAATGCAGCAAACAGCAACAGCAAGTACTACTAGAGTGTAGCAAGCAGCAATGACAAGTACTACTAGAGTGCAGCAAACAGCAATAGCAAGTATTACTAGAGAGCGGCAACAAGTAATAGTACTACTAGAGTGCATGAAACAGAAATAGCAAGTACTACTAGAGTACAGCAAACAGCAATAGTAGGTACTACTAGAGCACAGCAAACAGCAAAGCAAGTATCACTAGCCACATAGTAAATACAAGGACAAGTAGCACTAATCTCCAGCAATGACAACATCAAGTATCACTAAAATCACAGCAATTGCTGGGGATCTAACAAATCACACAGCCAGCAATTGCTGGAGGTTAGTGGTACTAGAACTACTGGACTATTGGGAAAACTTCGTTCCCATCCTCGTCGTGGCCAATTGCTGGTGGAGGCCCCGCAAAATCTTCGTGGTACATAGGAATCTGAAGGTTTTTGAAAGAGAAGTACGCTAAGGGAGTAGAAAGTTTTGGAGCGGGGGTGGCGTTGACGGAAGTAGGAGCAGGGGCCTTCTCCTCCTCGAGCTCATCGCGGTGCAAGGATTTGTGTTCGCTGGCTAAAGGCACGGAGGCGGTGTCACTACCTGCAGATACCACCACGGGAGCACCCTTGCGACGTTTGACTATGATAGATGGCTCGACTTCCTCTACCTCCATGGGAGAAGCAGGGGAAGGTGAGCGGGGAGACTCGAGTATGCAAACGGCAACGGAAGTGACGAGGCGAGTAGGGGCGATTGGTGGGGAACACACGCATGGAGGTGAGGGTAGAAAGAGGGGCTTGAACTCAGCTATAGTAGCTATATTATTCCTGGGATCATTAGGCCATATATACCACATTTCATTGACTTGGAACATTTTCTTCAAGTCCTGATTCTACTGTTACACTTGTCAGTGGCCACATTAGCAAACCACAAGTTATACATAGAGGCAAGATATCATCAAAAGTTGCTTTAGTGCTATTCAAAGCTAATTATAGAAGGTAAAATATATTTATCTTGTGATCTGCTATAGATGGCTCTATTTAGCTATTATATCTGCTATAGGAAAGTGCTCAAAATCTCAAAGTTGCTGAATTCATTTTGTGTGTATTTGAAGAGGTGTTTTTATGTGACCTGAACTAGAATTCTACTAAAATGGGAAGAAGACATTTACATATAGATGTCACTATAGAGCTATAATAGCTATAATAGCTACTATAGCTGACTATAGCTGAAGCATTGTCTCCTTCTTGTATGTGATGTACTTGCTTACTGTTATATATTTGTGGCCATATTATCTGACATAATCATATTTAAAATAGTGGAAAAGGTTCAAAATTATGAAATCTATGATGGCTATAGTAGCTATAATAGCTATAAAAGCACATATAGTTAAGGGTGTATCTATAGAGAATTTGGATTTTTCCTGACGCAGCGAAGCAAGGAGGGCGGGTGTGCCAAAGATGGGAGTAGGGACCGAGACAGCGGGGACGACCGTGGTGAAGGAAGGTAAAGGGTCGGCGGCCAAAGGGCTAGCGTAGGATGGAGGTTGCTACTGGACGAAGGACGTGTGGGAAGAAGGGACGGAGAGTCGGGAGTGACCGAGCGAGACATGGGGCGTTGAAGGCGTGCCAGTTGAGCGTGGGACTTGTCAGCAGCTTGCTGGGCGCTGGACTTGTCAGCAGCGATATTCTTGGCAGCCTTTGCCTGGCGAGCAAGGTCGTGTGAGGCCAGCAAAGGAACGAGATTGCGTTCGACACATCGCTATTCCACAGTTGGGCATAAAAACGAACCAGAACAACATGGGCGAGACTTACCATCGACTCCACAGTGGCCGTAGCCAGCTCGGTAAACTTCTCGAGCTCCTCAACATCCGAGTAGGGCAGGGCCTTCGTATTGTTTTTGACGACGTTGAGCAAGCAGGCAATAACATCAGGGGAGGTAGGCGATGTAGAGGACATGGCGTGGGGAGAGAAAGATGTGAGGTCAGGAGATAGGAGGAAGCGCGAGTTGTGTCTTTACAAAAAGATGTGAAGTCCACAGGCGAGGCGCAGCGATCTCCGAGGATGCGGCAATTACTTTTGGATCTCGGCGATAGTTCTTCGATTGCAGATTGATTCCAGTGATCAGTGCACTGACTGGGGACAGTCAGAACCTCAGCAGGGAGGAGATGATGAGCCTTGTGGCCATCTAAGCCCGGATACAACCAATATCCTAGGTTTTTCGAGTTCGCGAAGCATCACACAGCTGGCAACCGATCCGCGAGTGTGACTCCACCTCGGTGACTGATAAAATAACTTCGCAAACGCCTGGGGAGCCTCGAGTTCCTCTGACTTGCAAGCACACGTCATTCCCCTTTGCCCTATGCCCTCAACCCATCCGCTGGGCCCTGGGCAACTTCAGATTAGTTCCGCAGGTAGCCTATCTACAAGAGACTCTACCCTCCCTTCCTATTCCTCCCTTGCATTCCAGCAGCCCCACAGGTTCGGTCTGATGGACCGGCGGGAGGGTCCAGAGGACCGGAGGCGGAACGACCAGTCTAGAAAACGCTAAGTCCAACAATTGTTAGACAGAAGGATCGGAGTGATGCGGAAATGTGTGGAATGGAACCGGAGTGGTATATGAGGGCACATGGCTGCACGGGATATGACACTTGCCTTGGTCACCCTAAGGCAGGATGGTGCCCATGCAAAGCCAAATCATATCACACTTCTCATATCAAAACTACAGTACTGTCTTCACCTCACATACCCTCAAGAGATAAAGAAACATCTGAAAAGGACTTGGAGTGGGATATACGGACATGTGGCTGCATGGGATATAACAGAAGGCTACACAACCACACATACATTAGGATTGGTATGACAGACAGAGGATTGTGGGTACATGACTGTACAGGATATAACATGATCATCAAAAAAACTCTTGTGAATTACTGATATAGACAGTTATGTAGTATTGATTATATGGAAAAGTAACCATTCTATAGTGTTTTTGTTTAGGCCCATGTGAAGTCAGGTTTTCCCACCATTGGTTTGAAGAACAACAAGTAAATCTGTTTGTCTTCAGGTACGAAGTTCAAAAGTGACTGTCTGCTCCTGGGATCTGAAACAAATGTTCACTCCCATAAGCTCCTAAAGTTCAGCGTATAGGGCAGAGTGAATAGTGTCACTTAATAGGTTAACAATGAATGGGGTTGTTGTTGAACCTGAAGCAACTTGGAGATGGGCTGCTGCTGAAACAGGTGGGGAATAGTGTGGGGGAACTATGAGAGTAGATGAGTGCACAGAAACAAGTACCATATAAACTTCAGCAATGCTGGTTCAGAGAGCTTGGACTATACCAGGGCATAGTTTAGCTGATATGTGGTGAACAATTTCCATAGAGTTCATGTAGGAGTGTGGGGCTATGGTGTTGGAGGGCTGTGGTGGCAGTTCTCTAGATAAAGACCTGACAGATCTGGTCAGAGGAGGGAGATTGGGTAGGAGGAACCAGTGATGGGAACAGTTAAGTTTGAAAAAGAGTCCAGGTGCTCCATGTCAACCTGTTTTATTGTGTGAAAGTCAGCTGCATATTGCTCAGTAACTTCATTGTGGTGGCCACTCTGTTCATTAAACGAGTTATTAACCACTTCAGGACACCCTGGAGAACTCTATAAAGCTCTACTTATCATGATAAGAGAGGAGTCTGAAAGGGTCTCTACCCTGTGGTTGAATTACAGATTTTGGCCTATAGAGTGGGCCAAAAAGTAAATAGGGTCCAACAGGCCAAAAGGACCACCCAGTATTGTCCCATTGTCCCATCAGTTCACAGGTCCATTTAATTGAACCATTTTTGTGGGACAATATAGGGTATTTCAGGTCAACTCAGTGGGCTATTATGGAAATAGGTTCAGCTAAATTAAATTATTAAATAAATAAAATAGCAGTAATTAATTACAAATAAATAGTAATAACATCCAAAAGTACCAGTGAAAGGCTAGTCAAGACTAGTAAATGGTGTGTAGTGACTTCATGGATTAGTAATTGGTTATAATGAACTAACAAATACCGGTAAACACCACTTTCATCAATAATTGCTTATAATAGACTAACAAACACTAATAAACACCACTGTTATTAATAAATACTTATAATGGGCTAACCAATGCTAGTGTTTTGCTTATTAGTGTTTCAAGTGAACACTAGAAGGCAGGTCATGGTGTAAATATAATAGTGGGTAGTTTTCTGTCACAATGGTATGTGGAAGGGTTGGTTGGTATCACAGTACTGAAAGAACATCAGGTCAAGCTGTTGTATTGGGTTGGTAAGATAACAACATTTATGTTTTAGTGACTAGCGACTGTAAAACATGTAAATTGTTTTGTATGTTTTCTTCTATAATATTCATAATGGTGGGCAGGATCTATAGGCAGAACATTGTAAAGCTCGAGGTGAGGGTTAAGTGCTACTAATGTGTGGCAGGATATTAACAGAAGCAAACCCCTATATTGGGGAATATGTCCCTTTTCAATTATTATTAGGAAGACCCTGATAGTAAGGTAATCTCATCACAATTGATGTACACCAAGACAGGAACTATTTGTTATTTCAAGATCCCAAAAATCTTAAAGCCCAATATGAAATCCTAGTAACTCCAGATAGGATGGACTGATCATGCCCATCTCTCCCCCCTTCTAAATTGCTACTCCTGATTTAACATTATTAGTGACACAAAAACCCAAGACTTGCAGATACTTCCTGACAGTTCTGACTCCTGGCTGAGGGGATTGGTTGCTGCTGTAAATAGCTATTACCTCATAATGCTATAACAAACAATGTGTAGTTTGATGAAGGTGAGAAGTTTTTTAAAGTAACTATGGCTGAGGGGATGGATGGGATTATGAGGGGTAATAGTGCCCCTGAGTGGCAAAGAAGAGTCCCATGGTGCCCCAGATGTTGGGCTGACTGGAGATAGCAATGGTGAGGTGGAGCACAAGAGTAAGAGGACCACAAACATTGACAGAGGTGTTGAGGTTGGAAATGGAGTGAAGACACAGTGAACTGGCCAACTGTCTGTAGAGGGACTTGTAGTACTTGACCTCAACATCATCAATATCGGAGTCAGCGAGTAGGGAAAGAGGCTCTTTGGCTTGGGTGAGGGTGTCCTTAGGCTGGAACTGGAGAGAGTTGGGGAAGACACCAATCCAGAGAAAGATGGGCCTTTTCTTAGTTTACATAACTAACTCTATTATTTATTATCCAATGTCAAATTAATTCTATACATATTCATTTTTTACCTTCCTCCACATCTAGATGGATGCAGTGAGCTGGGGCCATAGTGAGCTGGGTCAGAGGTGGGTTGAGGGGGTCAGTACCACAGTCCTGGGCTAACCATGGGTACAATATACTAAAAGAATGCCAATTTAGCAGCTTGCCCACAAAATCTGTTTGTGTACCCCAGATATGGCCGAGGCGTACTTTTCCTATCTCCCTATTGACCGAGAGCTCTCATAAATCATGCCCACCTCATCTGTGCTCTGGCTCACACTGGTGTTGCTCAGGTCAGGGGTGGCATCACCGCTGTATATGGTGATGCCAGTAAATGCAATTGGTCAGCTGCGGGCTTCACTGGGCCCCACTTGCTTAAATCTACAAAAGAGTGCTTGCATCAGGCAGTATGTAGCAACCCACATTGACCATATCCTTCATTTTCTCCACATCAGCCCTGGGATTCGCACACAAAATATTTATCACCATGTAAAAAAGTTAAGAGACCTGGAAGGCGATTTTGCCCTGCAGGTTATTGGGAGGATGGGGGTATTTGATGTAATTGCATAAAGCTCCCGGTTAAGGTCTTGAGTGAACTCGACGAGTTTGGGTGTTACTGAGTTTGAAAAGATAAAACATTTGTTAAAGCAGCAGTTTGAGCTGTTGAAGCAAGTGAGAATTGATAGTGTTTGCCAATCCTGACCCCCCGCAAAGCCTGGGCCATTGATAACCTTATTATACAGGTTCCAATGGTCCCAAATAGGGTCATTGGGCGGGAATTCAAGGGGCGTAGGTTGGCAATCGGTGTGACGCATGATGGGAACGACGCAGGTACCAGGATCTGGCTTGTGGTAACCAGGGGGTTTCGCAAACTTGCTGGGCTTGCGAAGAGACGCGATGAATGCGCTGTCAAAGGTCTGGGAGTTGAATATGCTGCCCACCTGGAGCAGTTAGGGTAGTGCTAATGTTGACCCTCTTCAGTCCAAAATAATGATAGAGTTACAAACTTTACTTACATTTGTTCGGCAGCACGCTGGAAAGCTGGCCAATTGTGAGATTCGGTGGACATGATTGCAGGTGCTTACTGCCATTGTGATATTCAACGGTTGTGAAACGGGGCGAGGCCCTCCCTTGGCCACGGGGTTGTAAAATTGTGGTATGTACTAGTCGGCGTTGGATTTTCATTTTGGAGAATGACCTACCCTATTCGGAACCGATTCTTTGTGGCAAGTAAGTTATCCACAGGTGATTTCTGTTGTTCCAGGAAACTCATTCTCATATTGGATGTGCAGTTGTTTGACCCTGCAGAGTTCCGTGTTGGTGCCATTGGCAAGCAAGACTTTACTGGTACAAGCCTGCATTCTGAGCAACATTAAAGTTCAATTAATGATACATAATGTTAGACCTGGGAGCACTTTGAAGTGTGGAAGACTAAGGGCTTGGTGGGCAGTGATATCACGCTGAGAGAAGAGTAGTGTGGTAGATTGCATTACCCTGAATGCTGGAGGGCCTGGGGAGACAGATGTGCCTGCGCTGCTGGTGACTTTGGCACCATCAGCCAGGCTCTGACAATTAGAAGTGGCAGTCAGGAGACCACTGGATGGATTGCGCAAGCCGGGAAGGGACCATATAGTGCCTTTATTCAAAGCTATGATAGAGCAGATATGTAAGTACATCCCAGATAAATCACGAGAAACAACTTAGCTGGTTGAGGATCAAAAACTCCCTATGTAGTCTGTTGCATTCAAGTGTCACATGATTTGGTTGGTGATGTACTCTGACAGGACATGACATACCTGTGAGGGTAAATTGGTCTGGGGGTAGTTGAGTAGCTAACCTGTGGTTGTGTGGCAGAAAGATTGAAGTTGGAGATTGTAATGGGGGTTGTCATCCTGGGGTTTCTGATGGCTCTGTTAGTTATTCAGTGCCCTTGAATATATGTAATTGAAACTAAACTGCAAGAATGTGAGGTTATTTTAAACCATCAGCAAAGCTAAAGTTTTGCCCAGTCCGAAGGTAATATTTGGATCCAACCAAGTATTGGATCCTGTGTATCTCCACAGCAAGGTCACAAGAAGTGTGTCAGGGCATGATCTTATTTGTCACAAAAATAAAAGGAGTCAGGAATGTTTTTCTGGCCCACTGGAAAGGCAATAGGTTACACCTGGAACAAAATATTGTATTGATCTCACCAAATCTTTGACTTCACATAGCACTCGACACACAGAATCCGAGATTAGTCAGGTGATCTAGTTGTTTGTAAGTGGGATGTCTACTTAACTACCATCCAAAGGTCCAGTAAAGGAGTAATATAGATGAGTGCTACGTAGTCAGTTGATACCAAGCAGGTTTGAGAACAAATATAAAATGATTTTAGTCAACACAGTGACCAACAAGCTGTAACTACAATAAACCATAGATGTAAGTATAATAAACCATATAAATGATGTATGTGTCTGAAGACCAATCTGGATGTTTTATTGTAAGGCACTTGGACTTCAGGGAGTATTTGTGAACATGGTGAATCAAATGTAAGAGATTGATGGCACCACACAGCTCAGCAACTTGACTTGATGTTTCAAGTCCCTCAAAAGCCCAAGTCTTCTGTCTCTTTTTCTCTTTTCCTTCTCTCTCTCCTATTATCTCCAGCTGTATTCTTCTTTCTCACTCACCCTCCACACTCCATGGTACACCACCCCCCTCGAAGGCATAGGGAAGACGATCCTGTTTAAAGTTTGTACGATCTGTCAGTCCATAGCCCACCCATGCAGGCTATGCCCTTTCCCCGCCATCCCCCCTGGAATGGGCCTAAAAACCAATCACGCGCAACGTCTAACACCCCGAGGGGGCGGGGGAGAGGACGGCAATACGGCTCCTACAACCATACCTCCTAAACGCTCACGCAACCACTATATATACCCTCATGATGACTTCCCTATGACCTATGCACATGTAAAACTTAGGAATATGTTTTGGACACAAACAAGTATGCTATATGACTATGCCCAACACAGCTGACACAAAAGTCGACACAAAAACAAAATGAGAGCGATTTAACACCTGGTGACCCACATCAACACCATCCGCGTGAAACAAGGATCCACGCCCTTAAGTCCAGGCAAGGGGAAAACAGACCCGGTGCCCAAATATACTGACCGTCCCGGGACAGGAAAGCACTGGGAGACTTACCGGGGCACAAAAGTCGACACAAAAACAAAATGAGAGCAATTTAACACCTGGTGACCCACATCATCACCATCCGCGTGAAACAAGGATCCACGCCCTTAAGTCCAGGCAAGGGGAAAACAGACCCGGTGCCCAAATATACTGACCGTCCCGGGACAGGAAAGCACTGGGAGACTTACCGGGGCACAAAAGTCGACACAAAAACAAAATGAGAGCAATTTAACACCTGGTGACCCACATCAACACCATCCGCGTGAAACAAGGATCCACGCCCTTAAGTCCAGGCAAGGGGAAAACAGACCTGGTGCCCAAATATACTGACCATCCCGGGACAGGAAAGCACTGGGAGACTTACCGGGGGCAACCCCAACAACGGAGACCTATTTAGGTCATGATGAGCCGTGCCGAGAGGCTGAAGTCATTGCGAACCCCCCCACGGTGGACTGGGCTCGTGGGGTTTAGTAGATATGACATTAATTGACCGCGAGGGCCGGTACATGCCCCCCCTGGCCTTCCACACAGTCACACGGTAGGCTAAGTAACCCAACTACAGACATAATAATCCACAACCTCACACCCAACTCTGGTTTTGATAATGGTTATGGTTCGAGCCTCCCTAGGGATGGAGTGGGCGCTCCCCCTGCAGCCAAGGACCCCACACATGACACCTCTAGGGAGTACAGAGGCGCCCCTGCACCTACCCACAACAACCCACCACACAACACACAGGCCCCACCAGGCCAAGCCCCTACCCGGGCCACAAACGCACGACGTACACGAGTGAACATAATGATAGCTACCCTAAATGTTACAGGAAGAGCCTCGTTAGCACTCGGCACCAGCCAAATATCCAAATGGACAGAGATTCACCAGACAATAAAAGACAAAAAGATTGGCATCCTCTGCCTCCAGGAGACCCACCTGCTGGATACACACGAGGAACAAATCAACAATCTGTACAGCAGACGTATACGACTCATAAACTCACGCGACCCGGAACGCCCCGGTAACTCGGCCGGGGTGGCCTTCGTGATGAACAAAGAGATAACAACCCCCGACAACGCCGTACACATGATGATAATCCCTGGCCGCGCCCTTGCCATATCTGTAAAATGGCACAACGACCGGACAATCACCATACTGAAGGTATACGCACCAAATAACCCTAACGAACATCAACCCTTCTGGGACCGTGTGAGACACACCTGTGTGACCCACAACGTGAAACCAGATTTCCTCTTGGGCGACTTCAACCTCACTGAAGACGTGATAGACCGTGTGCCGGCGAGACTAGAAAGCAACCTGGCTAGAGGCACCCTCAGAGACTTGAGAACACAACTAAACGTTCAAGACGGATGGAGACGAACCATCCCGACAGACAGATCTTTTACATACTATAGCAACAACAGCACTATGTCGCAGCTAGACAGAATTTAATCCACCCCAGACACCATCCCGCACCTGTCAGGATGGGAAATCTCCCAGACGTCAGTCCCAACTGACCACAATATGGTCGCCGTGAGATATGCACCCTCGGACGCGCCCCAAATCGGGAAGGGCTGGTGGTCGTGGCCCATCAGCATCCTAAATGATGAGGCTCTGCTGTCGACGATAAAGAACCTAGGGATCTCCCTCCAGGAACAACTCAACGCCCCGCATGGACACCGCACAGCACACCACAACCCCCAGACCCTGTGGGAAGACTTTAAATTGCGTATCACGGATGAAGCTAAGAAAACGGCAAAAACGCACCTAGGAAGGATAAACAGGAGACTAAGGCAACTACAACATGACCTCACACTAACAAACAACAGCCAGGATGTAGACACTGACATCTCGACCCGGGACAGAGCGAGGATGCTCGAAGACGAGATCATACACCTGACAAAAAAAAGATATAAAAACGTGCATATTAAGGCACAGGCGCAGTGGTCCCTGACAGGGGAATCGATAAGCCAGTACTGGAGCAAGATAAACAGCCCCAAGAAACCCAGGGACATGATATACAAGTTGACAGACCCGAAGACAAACAGGCTCACGGTGGACTCTACAAAGATGGCCGAGATAGCCAGGAACTACCACGAAGAACTACAAAAGACAGGCACCCAGGAGGACACATCCAAACACATCAGAGATGATGCACGCAAGGACACCGTAGGGGACATACCTAGCAACCAGAAACTCAACGACCCAGCCTCCCCCCTGAGCCGCCTTGTGACCGAGAAACAAGTCTGTGAGGCACTATACTCCTCCAAGTCCGGGAATGCCTAAGTGCATTGAAGCCGCTATAATCAAGATAATAAGAGACTTTGTCTGGGAAGGGGGTAAATGCCCACCTATCAGTTATGACCGCCTGTGTAGACCGAGAAGCAAAGGCGGAATCGCACTTCTTGACGTTAAAACTAGGAACCAAGCAATCGAAATCACCTGGCTCAGAACATACCTCGATCTCTCAACCCATCACCCGACCTGGGCCTTCGTCACCGACGCATTGATAAACACCCTAAAGCCAGAAGGCCTGAGAGACACAAACAACGTGAACAGTTTTCTACTAACCTGGTCGCCCCCAACCTGCGGCCCCAGAACAACTCCCCTCCCAAGGGATGTCACGTCCCTGCTCAAAACCGCCAAGGATTTCAACCTATGCTTCGCCCCTCCAAAACTGTTGAGGGCCCTCAAATCCCAACTCCCCGCATGGCTGCACCTAGGCGCACCACCAAGAACCTACAACAAAATAAAGGACAAGTGTCTCCAGGTCACCCACAAGGCCAAGTCAATAAAGGACTTACTAGACATATCCGCACGAGCTTCGGACACCTCTGCCCCCCCCCCCACTATGACAGGCGTAACTGCGCATGCCAGCCCTGTAGGAACGATAGAGCGAAGGGATGCACTCAGCCAAACAAATGCGCCCGAACAGCCCAAGACATCATCTCGAGCCTCGCGCCTAGATATAACCCCACGGCGATAACGGATAAAGACAACCTAACCTTAACACACAGAAGACGAGAAAAGAACTCATCCGCAATCTCATGCAGGCATGGCGATATCACCTTTGACCCGACGCTGACCGCTAAATTGTCCCTAGAGGAATGTTTCCGCATCTTTGCGGACCCAGCAAAACTCACGCAACAACCAGCACTACGCCCAAAAACCCCTCCACACCCAAGGACCCGAACCACAACCCAAATAACGGTGTACACAGATGGTTCATGCCTCCACAATGGGAAACTCAACGCAACTTGTGGTAGCGGGATATGGGTGAGTGAGAACAGCCCCCTCAACCGCGCAATACGCACACCAGGCACAACCCAATCCAACCAGGCAGGTGAACTTGCCGCCATCCTACTTGCACTCCAAACTATAGACCCCTTCACCCCACTGTCCTTCATCACGGACTCGAGATACATTATTGATGGTCTAACTACCCACCTCCAGTCCTGGGAAGACGCAGGGTGGATCGGCAGGTCGAACGTGGACCTCTTCAAGGCGACAACTTACCACCTACAAAAACGTGCAGCACCCACCACATTCAGATGGGTCAAAGGCCACAGCGGAATCCAAGGCAACGAAGAAGCCGACCGCCTGGCGAGTGAGGGAGCGTCCAAGCGCACCTTAGATCATATAGATACCTCTGTCCCAGACACCTTCAACCTTACGGGAGCCAAACTATCGACAATTACACAGGCTACAGCACAACACGGTATTCAAGCCTCACATAAACTGACCCTCAAACGCTCAGTAGTTATTAACCTAGACGTCTCAAGACACGCCATCAACGTGCTCTCAGACACATGGGAAACCAACACAACGATATGGAACAAGATTTGTAACCTGGACATAAGACGCCCGATCCAACAGTTCATATTCAGAGCAATCAACAACACCTTCAAGATAGGGGAATACTGGCTCACCATCCCCAATTTTGGACACCGAGCGCAGTGCCAGCTATGTGGCACAACTAAATCCCTAGAACATATCCTAACCGACTGCG
The DNA here is from genome assembly GCA_021014945.1 of Leucogyrophana mollusca. Lineage (NCBI taxonomy): Eukaryota > Fungi > Basidiomycota > Agaricomycetes > Boletales > Leucogyrophana > Leucogyrophana mollusca. Next base: position 5,781 of record MU266725.1, on the reverse strand, counting down.
AAAGCATCGAACACGCCACTGTCTGGGGATTAGCGGAAAAGACGTGGCACTCGAGCCTGCACAACTGGTCGAAACCCACGATAGGCGCAATCCTAGGCTGCGGGGCGATAGAGCTGAAACCCCACGCCCTGGAAGACAGCAGTAACAAGATGAAGGAAGCACAAACAAAGGGCGCAGCACGCCTCCTCCGAATACTCATATCGGAATCAGCCCACCTCATCTGGTCCCTGAGATGCGAGTGTGTCATTGGCGGACACCAACTAAATGAGAGAACAATAACTTCCAGATGGACGACTAACATTTACAGAAGACTACAAACAGACCGGTCCTTTGCGACCTTAGTGAAACACAAACCAGCATTCACGCATAAAGTGCATAACACATGGTCGTCCATCATCGAGACATCCCCCCCATCCACCGACAACTGGGTCACCCGCCCCGAGGTTTTAGTGGGTATTAAGCTCCCAAGGACCCCCGCAGACGGAGGCACCCAGGAAGTTCACAGAGTCCCACACACCCCGCGGACTGTGGGGAGTGCGTAAGTGCATTTTTCCTTGGACCGGCGCCCCTAGGGGCGCCGCTATAGCTTTTGTGTAGGACTAGGCTACGTCGGTAACCGCACAATAGAATGCTTGTCCAAAAAAAAAAATATAAGTATGACTGTGATGCGAGAAGATGAAACATACAGCAGTGGAGTAGAACATGAGCACTTCATGGGGGATTGATTTATGAAACTCAGTGGTGCACTTGAGGGACTTGTGACTTTTGCTGTGGAAAAACAAGATACACCTGTTTTTGATGGGCGCAGCAGCGAAGCTATCTATATGGCCCTGGAAATATTGGTTAGTGTATGTGAGTATTGATTCATCAATTCACATTCTTGTCTTTATTGCTGTGTAAATACTCTGAGTTGTGCAGTACCTTGACCATGGCCTTCTTCACAAATGCGATGTGTGCATCCTACTTGAGCACCTTTGTTGGGAACAGTGGATAGCTCTTGCAAAAGCCCTTGGCAGACTTTTTTTGCCTCTGTGTGAAATATGGCAATGTTGTCGTAGAGCTGTGGGGATTTGTGGTCAGATGGATATTGATGGAGTCTGAGGTACTTACCAGTTGTAGCATTCCATTTTTGTATTCCAGATAGAACCTCAATGAGAACAATTGAGGGTGGTATCCTTGTATTGGAATTTAGTCTTTGGGCTGAGGGCTAACAGGTTTCTTTATAATTCACCTGTTTCCTGTCATCAATGCAGAGTGTTCCAGCCTTTCTCCCAACCATTAGCTTTTGCTCTGAAATCACTGACTTGCAGATGCCCACTGGGCTAAATATGGATAATATGGTGAACTCAGAGCTGGAGATTCATTGTTGAAGGGCCGGTCAGGTATAATCTGGCATCCCTGCATTGAGTGAAACTCTACTACTGAGCCTTTTGTAGGGTATGGTTGTAATTGCTTTCCATAAGAATATCATCGAAAGACAGTGACTGATAATGATTGCTAGTGTGTGTTGGGAAATGTTATTATGGTAGCCCCTTGGATGAAGCTGTTAAAAAAAATGTTATTGGGCTATATCTTGGATGTGTTTAATTGTCAGTGGTTGGCTCAACCAAAATGGCAAATAATGGTGTATACATAATTTCTCTGAGTATTTACACATTTTATAAGCAGGTTTATCTAAAAGAGCTTCTATTGCTTGTGTGTGAAGAGCTCATCACCAAACAGATTGTGAGATATTGTGTTGATAACACACAGGCCCACACAAGTTTTGGTCCAACTGGATGCTATGGAGTAAGACAGCACCATCATTACAAAATGGTATGTCAAAGTTCATCTCCAGCTATTCTAGAGTCATGCAGATGATCTTTGTTAGCTTCAATGCATTTGTCAATAAGTCTCCTGCTGCCAAAATCAGTATTGAGCTTCTTACTATGTTCCAGAGTATGTCATACAAAGTCTACCTGGGGCCACCCAGTGGTTATTGCTGACATATGCAGTAAAGTATAACATTTTCTGCTGCCCACTCTTAAAGAATAACACATAGTGATCTAGATGTGGTAACATCTGCTCTCTGCCTGACACCATCTTTCCATCTAATACAGCTTTAAGGTTCATGGAGAACAGTATTTGAGCTACAAAAATTGATGTTAACAATTCTGTGCTGAGTTGAGCACACTTGAAGAGAATTTACATAGATAAGTTAATAGAAAGAAGTGGTAACAGGGCTTTAGGTCCTGTTCCCACTAATAGCACAAAGGAGTGCTCCAGGCCAATGCACCCATCATATCTCTCACTAGGTGGGTTTACCCAAGGCAGTGCAGGTTTACTTCCTAATTCATATGTGCTAACCATTAGTGAGCATTGTTTCACAGTACTTCTTACAAAAGATAATATACAGCTTCTTCTAATATGTCAAAGTCCATAGTGGGAGGTAAGAGTTAACACGACTGAAGTTAATGATGAACTTTGCACCATCAAACCATATCTGTCCAAACACCCTTTCCAGAGGTGATCCTTTGTGTTCTCAAACACTCCAAGTCCTTGTTAGGTTTAAGTGTAAGGCTGAAACATTTGCTTACTTGTTCTTGAATCAGGACAGTGGACTGCTCTGGTGTAGGTATTTGAAGAAGCTTTAGGATAGATATCTGTTTGTTAGGAAGGCTACAGGACTTGGGGGGAATCCAAGCCATCCTGTTTCATCTTATATAGACTCTTCAGGTCTGCGTAGTAAGTATGTTAATAATCAATTGTGTGATACTTAGTAAATCTTGCACAAGTATGAGCAATATCTTGCCAATTATGCTCTATAAGCAAAATGCGTGAAACATGTGGGCTGAGGGAGCTAAATGCGAATGGGTTAGCCAATGTGCTACGTCCCTACCTGGCACTAGGGGCCGATTCTCTTGATTTGGCTATGCGCAGGTGCAGAACCTGGTACAGCGGCTGCTAGAAAGACACCGGCCGGAGTGTGGGCTATTCTAAGACAGAAGCGTAAGGGAACTATGGTGCGGGAAGTCGTATCTAAGAATACCCGATGTTCTAGACTTGAGCCAAAGATAAGTTAGATTTGTCACATGACCGGGTGCCTGCCGCGACACGTTGGACAACCATTTCGGAGACTGGAATTGGAAGAAGGTAGTGGGGCTAGGTACGTCATTTGTTAATGTGGACCATTGTAGGAAGGCTCACTGTTGGTAGGTCGATCCATTGTTGGCAAGTTTAATGAAGCCACAAAGGAAGCTGAGCGACACCAAGTTGCTCTAGAAGCACTCAAAGCTTCGCTACTCAAGCCCAATATTACAGAGTGGAGAGCTGAGGTGGAGATGTGGGAGAAGGATCAATTCCAGCCAAATCCCTATGAGACCAAAATTGAGAGTAGGTGCTTCATTTACTATTAAAAAACAAATATCTCAACTTGCCACAGCTGTAACACAAGCAGCAGTATGTTAACAAATTGCACAAGGCGAGAGTGAGGAACTACTTGATGGCATGAATCTATCTATACACACCGACATATCTCCAAATATCCTTATTGCCAACGGCATTGATCTAGAGGATATGCAGTAAGTTTTGAATTATCTTGAGTTTCATTTGTTGCTCAATAGATCTGATCAAATGTCATAGGCAATGTTGCAATGAAAGTTGAAAAGACCAGGTCAAGGCATGGGCCAAGATCCAATCCTCTACATGCCTGCAGCCACACTTCTGCGCTCTATGATGGGCACGGAGAAGGAAGGGGATGAGCCCAGACCACCTGAAGATTTCAACCTTTGGCTGCTGTCCGAGGTCAGGTGCCAGGTGCCGTGTGATGTATGTCTTCAAGAGTATGAGTGGTAGCTCCGTTTTGCGCAGGCGGGCAACACTCTGAACGACGTTTGTCAATACGTGCATCTGGAATCCTACCTACTCAAAGAAGCAAAGGTGTGGGGGAGGATGCACCGACAGTAGGACCCCAGGAGTGCCTGTAGTCTTGCACAACAAAGAGGTGTGTGATGTGTAACAGCTGTGCAACTTGATGCACAACCAAAAGCCTAGGATCATGCGCAACCTCCCTTTGGTACGGACTACAATCTTAGTTGGTATTACACAACAGTTTTACTAGGATTATAGTAGATCATGCATAACTACGCCAGGGAGTGGTGGATTAGATGCTGCAAAATTAGGCTCTCTATAGACAGCTATAGGAATTATTGCTTATCTATAGTAGTTCTATAGCACTTTAGAGCAAGGGACTTGTCTATAAGGCTCTGATAGCTATAACACCTATATAGCAATATAGATCCCAATATAGAAATAGTGATTTTTCCTGTCGTTGGTCGTCACCTGCATAACTGAATGTTGGATTAAATTAGAAGAATAAAGTCAACAACGCACCTCCAAGAACCATAGCTCACTCGACACAAGCCCATTCTTCTTACAGCCACTCCTGCATAGTGAATCACTTTTGCATCAGTCACTTTTCCTCCTCCTGACACCATTCCAACTCATGCCACACTTTAATTCTGTCTCAAATCATCTCATTGCCTGACCAGTCCGGAATGGGATGTTGTACATCATTGTCAAGGACAATATCTTGCCATATTTCATCATCAACATCAAGGGAAAACAACCCTTTGTGCTCAATGGGACAGGAGGCAATCGTGCCACACGGTGTCACACACTAAAAGTATTTGGTAGCAAGAACATTGATTATTGACAAATACATAACGCCAAATGCAGCACAGGATGATCCCTCATTCATTTATTTCCAATTTGGATGATCTCCGCCCACTCAATTCATCTTATCACACCACACCAGCATTCATCACAGCAATCACGTAAACACGATGATTATTTGCAGACGCCCATCACACTCATTACAATCACGTTTACCAAATCCCGATGCCCATCACTTGATGCCCACCGCATATCTGCTATGTCTGCCATCATCCTGCTCCATGCCGATAAATCCAACTTCATGCGTGCTTACCGCTATAAAGACGACCCAAAGTCACCATGGGTCGCAGCTACCACGTCTTTCCCTCTCCCCATTAAATTTGGGGACCGTTTAATTGTCAAGGCAATCTTATCAGATACCTGGAGCTGGTTTTTCGGTACTGTCACTGGAGTTCCGCATTTGGAGAAATATTGGGTTATATTGGAGCTGATGCCTAGCAGAGAGGCCTATGGACAATACTTTCCCAAGTCCCCATTTCTCCTCACTGTGCTCATGTTGTGGACTCGTCTTCCCCCATCCATCGCATTTGTTACTCCCTCCTTTCAAAATCTGATAGCCTACCTTGGATTACCACTTGCATCTTTGGAAACAATGCCCCTTATCTCTCATTTGATGAGAAATACGACACTCCTCCTCACAGATGGATGAATAACTCACAGATCATTCCAGGAGCCCCCATTTGGTTACCTGACTCAGTGGAGGTGTCATGACTCAGCAATAGGAGGCAGCACAATTCATTGGTCAGGACAATTTCTAATCTCTTATATTTTTGGACTTGTGATTATTCGTCTTTTCCTTTATTTATTCTTATCATTGGACAATTGTTCTTGCTTATTCAGACACTCCTGTGTCGCTCACTCAGCCTTCACTTATCTTTAAATTAACATTTTCACATGTTATTGTCTGTGTTTATGGATTGTATGGCTTTGCACTGCTTTCCTTATTCATTGCTTACTTTCCTTTCTTGCATTAGTTGTTTGCTTACTTTTTGCTTACTACCCCTATCCTTTAGAGGCGCTTTCACTCTCGCACTTCACTTTTGTCTTACTCATCTTACCTTTGCATAG
>MU266724.1:0-18821 GCA_021014945.1 Leucogyrophana mollusca | reverse complement strand
TCGCGTCAGTCACGTGACTATTAATATTTGCATGTATATTCCTTCCTTGCAAGTCCATTTTCTCGTTCTCTGTCACTTTGATATTGTCTAAGTACTATACTTACATTACTATGTACAGCATCACAGAGCTGCCCGGACCAGTCACTGAATAATACTGGGTATAGTTGTCGGGTACTGAAAATCAGCGACACCCAAATGCTGGTCACTCAAATTCAGTGACAACAGCCCGTCACTGAATTTACGTGACCGCTGATTCAGTGTCAGAGTCACTGATTCTGATACAATCAGTGACCGCGTCACTGATTACAAGTGGTTTTACTTCCCACAGTGGAAGATCGTCGACTGATGAGGTGCTTACAGTGCTTTTGCCGACTCCAGTTGTCCCGATAACGCTAATAAAGTATATAAGTACAATCTCTTAGCCGTGGAGATGCGAGAACTCACGGAATAACAATATCCGTGGCTCGAGCACCCTGCAGGACTGTATCACCGGGCCACTGTTCTGACACTTTCATACTCAGTGTGCCACTGTCCCGATTTGACGGAAACCAAAGATGGCCGAGACCAAAGAAGGCCAAGATCCGTCTGCCAATAGGTACCTTAAGCGCTTGGATCTGAACAAGGAGTGTGCGAATCTGATCTTCGGTATCCTTCAACCTCGCCTGCACATCATCGCCGCCCTCCTTGCCGCCCCGCAGCTCCGTGATTGTTTTCTTGTGTGCCGCCACCAAGTCCTTCAACGAGCCGCGTAGGATGCTACCCGCTGCTGTCTCGGGGAGGATTTTTCCGAGGTCAACCAGCTCGTTTTGGATATGGAGGCATTCGAGAAGCTGTTTATCGGTAATTGCATTGACGATCTTCCAGGCAGACTCAGAGGTGCCATCGAACTGGGCCATTAAGGAACCCTGCTGGATCATGTCCTTCCAAAAGTCCCTCAACTGTTGCTCGCGGCCCGCCGCCACATCAGGCTTAACATTGGCCCGTTTCGTAGTCCCAAGAATGACGTTCTGTGCGGCTTTCACGCCACACAATTTGTCAAATACGTCGAAGTTCCTGCGGGCGGTTCCTTTCATACGAGGTTGGGTTATTTCATGCAGGTAAATGATCCCTGCAAGCTTTACTTTGTCGCTATACCTGTAATCCACATGAGCAGCCGTCAATCATGATTAATGTAAATGTACCTACGAACGTGCCAGCCAAACGGAGATCCGCCTCAGGATCTCCGTGTCGTCCTCGTACGTATCATCAAAGCCAGGGGTATCGACGAAGACAATGCGACGTGACCGATCGTAAGGGTAAGGAACGATGACACGAGTTAACGCCGCTGTGCAAGACTTCAGGCTGTGGCCAACCTCGGTCAAATCACCGCCGGCGGCAGTATTGATGAACTTTCCCTAGGATTGAGATCGCGAAGATCGTTGACTGATGAGGTTCTTACAGTGCTCTTGCCGACTCCAGTCGGCCCCATAACGCTAATGAAGTATATGAGTATGATCTCTTAGCCGTGGAGATGCAAAACTTACGGAATAACAATATCAGTGGATCGAGCATCCTGCAGGACTGTATCACTGAGCTTCTGTTCTGACCCTTTCCAGATCTTTGAGATGGGCATAGTGCTGTACGGAAAGTGCGGCGGTGTGGGGAAGGTGGAGGGGCGAGTGGCTTACTTGGAATGCTCGCCTCAAATATGCTACACAAAAGCACGAGGCCTCGGCCCGTCCCTCTCCCTCCCCAAATCCACCCCAACCCGCCACACCAAACCCGACTCACCTACAGAATGCTACTCCCTCGAAGCCGTCTACCTCGCATGGCTCCTCCGCGACGCTCAGGGTCGTGTACAACCGTATCATCCCGAGTGCTGACTCCTCCTGACCCTTCCTCCCACTCCCTCCCATCCTCTTCCTCTTTCCCACTCCGCACTCCAACCTCGCTAAATAACTCCTCCCCTCTTCTTTCCTATCTTCTATTCAAATTTACAACCTCTTCTCTCCAGATCCCTCCTCCACTTCCCTTCCCCCTTTTTCTTGCCCTCCTATTCTCCCACCCCGTTCTCCCGCCCCCGTCCGCGCTGACCTCCGTCCTGCTTTCCTGTAACCCCCCCCTCCTTGTCTTCCAGTTCCGCCCGTATCAGTGGGCCGAGCCGAGGGTGCTGTTTCATCACGGTGAGTCGTGGTTTGTGTGTGTGTGCGTTTGTGGGTGTGCGTCTGTGGGTGTGCGTTATTTGGTGGGGGTTGGAGGGAGGGGGACACTGGTTTGGGGTTTAGGGAGTGGCGGTTGGGTTGCGCGGGTGAGAGTGGTGCGTGCGTTGTGGGGGTGGTGTCCCATGCCCCCCCTTGCATGTCGTGCGTGTTCCCTCCGCGGTCTGAGAGTCGGAGGTGAGTGGAGGTGTGCAACGAGGGTGGACGAGTGCGTGCACCATCTATCGGTATAGATGTTGCGCCGCGGTGTAGCCGCTGTAAGCATATGCTCTCAAAGAAACGGTAAACACTTCCAGCTCCAATGCCAACAATCCATATGCTTGGCGCACACAAGGTAGGTGGTTCCTCTCCAGAATCGCTTCTCAAACGGCGCCTTGCTGCATGTTGGGATCTAGCCAAATGTGTTAGGATGGCCAGCTCAGTGCACTCAATCAGGACGGCAACTGTGTCCACAGGCTCGTCTGACGCATGTCTCAGCCAAGCCACTTTTTTCCCCATCGATTATCGGGAGTAGCTCTCGCGCGCACGCTTCGGACTGTGCAATATTGCGTCTGCTGCATTTTATAAAGTAGCCCCGACTCCGGGAAATGGTATAGCGAGGGGTCGCGATAGATCAACGCTGGCCTAGACAGGCCGTGCGTTGCGCGGGAAGCACCAATAGCAGCATATTAGCTCACATAGCTCTCTTGACCACGACCACCCCTTCGAGGGATCTACCTCTATCTCAAAGAATGAAGGCGGCCGACTTGCGATTGGCGGCAGTTCCACAGGCTCCGGCGGAGGTACCCCGTACTCCTCCGTGTCCGGTGACATTATCAGTCGCTGTCCGAAGGAGGTTTAGGTTAATGAGTTACGAGGGGGACAAAGTGGACTTGCCACTTTGTCACGTCCACCGGCGACGTCGACGACTCCGGGTGTTGGTTGCTTCGGGATACGAGGTACTGATTCATCGCGAGGGGCACCACTTCTGCGTAGACGGTTCCAGAAGCGCATCAGGGGCTGTTTTTGTGCGGCTGGATTTCCCATGTGAGTTTCGTCTCCAGTGGGATCGTCCCGCGTCGATATGACCGAGGGATCGGTAGCTGGTCCGGGCTGTGGATACACACAAGTCAATATTCATAGCGAGGACATGGCCACGAATCATTTACACCAGAATGTTTGCGGGGCGTCGGATGTTCCTCGGAAGGCGAGTGGGAAGAGTCCTGTGGCTTTTGTACTTGGACACGAGGTTTGCGCGACCGCAGACGTCGCCAGGGCCGACGTATGATACGCGTCCATTGGTTGTCAGTCGCGGAAGGCGGAGTGTTCAGGTTTTCGGGTTCAGCTCGGGGTTCTTGCTGAGTCTCGGTAGGCTCTGCAGTAGGTTGCTAGAGAGTACTGCAGTGAGACTATAGATGCATTTAAAATGTCGATCCACACATACGCGGTGTGGTTGGAATGAATCCCAGTCGTCTATACTCGGTGCCCGTGGAGCCTCGTGCTCGGGCTTCGGCTGCACCACTGCAGGAAGCTACATAACGAAAAATTGGCATACGAGGCACCCGTCCCCGCCATGGTAGGAAAACAAGCTTACATCGAGGATAGACGAACTCAGGGAAGAAGTATCTCTGTGTGCCTTGGATGCGGTCTGCTTCTGTTGGAGAACGGGAGGGCTTGGACGCGTTGTGACGTGTGCCGAAGGAACAATGGAACGCTACAGCACGAAGGATGTATGTTAGTAGCTAGTAAAGCCCGGACACAAAATGAAACCTACGGATGATTGCAGATTACTGGTGGCAGGTGAGGACACCTAAGGGACAGAGTTAGAGAGGGGTCCATATCGAGTGGGGAGCAGGACTTACGGCACTGTCGAGCACCGCAGCCGTGTCCCACAAATTGACATCTGGAGTCCCCCCATCGATTATGAAGCGTCCATTTGGCGAAAATGCCACAGAGCATGACGTCCAGTGGGAGGCTCGTCTGTCAAATGGATCTCCGACTTGAAGTCGCGTCTCCAAACTCCACAGTCGCACTGAGTCGTCAGACGAGGTACTTGCAATCCTCTTTCCGTCCATGGTGATTGCAATATGTGGCATTAGCATTGGGCCCCTAGGCGATAGCATCGCTATTCCCACCTCCCGTCCCGTTGCAGCGTCCCATACTCGAATACATCCATCTTGTGATGCAGTGACAAGGAGACGACTGTCCGGCGAATACACCAGCGAATTCACTGTATCCGCGTGGCCTTGTATGGGACCGACGAGAGTCGTGCCCGTTGAGGTATCCAACACTCGGAAAGACCCTCCGGATGACCCAGTGGCGATGCGTGCACCGTCTGGTGAGAACGACAAGCACCATACCACGTCGACATCTTGCTGTAGTTCTCCGACTAGGCCGCCTGTGTCCACATCCCACAGCTGTATCGAGGTGCCTATCGACGATGCAGTAGCAATGCAACGACCACCTGGGGAAAAGGCAACCATTAATGCCCATGCATCCTGCTCCTCGTCGTCTATTTTGACTTCTCGCACCCTTTTCCGTGTTACCATGTCCCACACGATCAGCGCGCCAACCACTCTGCCTGCGATTTTCCTGCCGTCCGGAGCTATTGCTATAGCTTTGACTTCGGATTCGTGCTCTAAAGCCTCTCCCTCCTGTTCCCCGCTCTCGACATTCCAGATACGAATGGTCTCGTCCATGGACCCACTCGCTATGTGCCGTCCGTCGGGAAAATAAGCGACAGACTCGACAAGGTCGATGTGCCCTTTGAATACCTTTGTGACCTTTGTCTGAGGATGTGATGAACGCTCGACCGAAAAGCTCGACTCATTCGAGCTCGACATCGTGTGGAGATGGGACTTCGGAGGGATGGGCCGGTCAGTGATAGTTTTTGAGCGACGCTTGGGTTATGAGGGACAGAAACTCAAAGTGAGCATGCTGTCTATATGCTCGCTCAAGTTGCTGTATGGGAGCGGCACTGCCAATGCGTTTTCTTCGACACAGCCCTTCAGCGCTCGACCTAATAAGTAATACATCTTCTCGACGTACACCATTGCAGAATTTCTGCTCTGCCAAACCCCACAAAGCCTCACGTGCCGAATTTTTCTATCAAGGGGGATTTATCGGTAGGCGTTGAAGTGGGCCGGGGAAGAACAATTGGGCAAATCGGGATCAACATCGGGAACCAGAATGCGACAAGCAACCCCGTCTGTGAGTCATTCCTTCTCGTCGTCGCTTCTCCCTGCGAAGTCTGGGATTGAAGACACGAACACGGCCCAGGAGGATATGTGCGGCACCACGTTGCTCGCTGGGCACTTGCCGAGCTCGTTTCATGTCGGAACATTCACTTGTTCAATCAAGCACCCGGGATGTCACAACTCGGAACGCTGTGCGACCTGCTCAACTCCCAGAGGAGCTTACCCAGCCGAACTCGCCCCTCTCGAAGCCGTCTACCTCGCCTGGCTCCTCCGCGTCGCACAAGGTGCCGAGTACGTGAAGCAGGCACGGGAGAACGGTCGGGATCGCGAGTGTCACCGAAAGGGAAAGCATCGCGGGGTGGCTCGAGGACGGTGGGGGATCAGAATCGTAATGGGATGATCTTGCCGCTGGAGGGTGATTTTGTGCTTGGTTCTAGCGTTCAAGTTCTTGCGTCCGTATATTTGTGATATTGCGTTGATTGCATTGGATTGAACGGCTACTCGCCGAACTTGGGATGGGACTCGGGCTGGGATGCATCACGGGATGCGGTGCTCACTCACTGATACTGATGCCGGTGAAGATCTATTTGTGCTTGCGCAGTGAAGGGGATATATCATGCGTCTCCTGGGCTAGCAACACCCCGAATGCGAAGGTCAAGGAGTGGACTGTCAGGCCGAAGGTACGTTTTTGAGTTCCTTTCAACTTGGGCGGTTGCTGATTGCACCCCCACCCCATTAGGCGATGTTCGTGGATGTTGAGGCCGACGAGCGCACTTGGCGGAGTTGGAAAACAAAATGCTCTCTTTAGTGCGTAAGCGGCACTAACACGACATTAAAGACCAGCGATGAGCACGATGAGCACGACCGACGCGTGAGTCGCCAGGCTCCGCAACGCCATAAAAATCAATACGCCAATAACATACGCACCCACACCCGACTTCCTTGCCACCGCCACCCACCTCGTCCTCGCTGCGTCCCTCTTCCTCCCCGGGTCCACCCCAACCCGCTTCACCAAGCCCGATCCACCCCACGAATGCTACTCCCCCGAGGCCGTCTACCTCCCCTGGCATCCTCCGCGATGCCCAGGGCGTAGAGTACGCCAAGCAGGCGAGGGAGCTCGGCCTGGCGGTCGGGTTCGTCCCTGTGCTTCGCCCACATGAGGCTTGTTCCATTAGCCAGATTGACGATCCCTCCGGGTACGCCTCCCCGTTCGACGCCCGCCCTCGCCCCTGCTCCATCCGCCGCCACCCCGAAACACACCCCACGAGCCCGCAACAGATTCGCCTACTAAGTCGCGCTTCGTCGCGGACCCGCAGGACGTCGAGGTCGTGAAGCGGATACGGAAGATCGAGGTCGAAGTGAGGGAAAGGAATACTGTGGTGCGCGGGACGAAGGCTAACGTGAGTGCCTTGGCTCACATACGCTACTATATTAACATCACGCTTATCTCGCTCACACAACGAACTAACACACACCCTTCCTCACAGAACTTCTCCCCCCTGCGCACAGCATACGCCGAGAAACCCAAGAAGCCCAAGGAGGTGCAGGCCAGAAGGGCCAGGGGGTCGTCCCGGCGCCGAGTGCAGGGCTCGGGCTGATGCAGGCCAGGAAAGCTAGTGAGTTTTGTGCTTTATCCGAGTCATCTTCACCTATGTCACATACGACTGTGTTATACCGAGTGCTGACCTTCCTTCTGTCCCTTCCTCCCTTCCACTCCCTCCCATCTTGTTCCTGTTTCCTTCTCTCCGTTCCTATCTCGCCCCACCTCGCCAACTCTCCCACCACTCCATATCCTCCCCTCATTTCTCTTCCATCCAAACGTGCCTGCTAACTCTCGTCTTCGCTTTCCAATATCCCCTTCCCCCCACCCCCAGAATCGACCTCCCCCATCATCATAATCTCCTCCTCCCCCACCGCGCTTATAACGATGCACAACGTCAAGCGCTTCCTCCAAGAATCCGTCTTCGAGCCGTCCGCAGCCGCCCGCGCGCGCTCCGGTGCGCAGGGAGGCGGGCGCGGGGAGCACCTCGTCACCGTCGACCGCGCTGTCGTCCTCGCACTCCTCGTCCTCTTCCTCCCACCCTTCCGCCGGGGGCAGCGGTGGCGGTGGTGGGACAGGAGGAGGAAGTGGGGGAGGCGGCAGCGGACCAAGACTGCGCTACTTCATAATCGACTCCACCGAGGCCCTCGCAAAGCTCGGCGGTGCGGACGACGCGTGGGAGCGCGGCGTCTGCGTGATGACAACAGGCCAGGCGTGGCAGTTCCGCTCGTATGAGTGGGCCGTGCCGAGGGTGCTGTTTCATCGAGCCGGGGCGTTCGTGAGCAGGGTAGGGCTGGGGTTTAGGACCTTGTCAGGCGTGACATGCCGGGTAGGACTTCCGACTTGCGCCCGGGGTCAGGCTCTGCCCATTTTTAACACCGATGCTAATACTCCCCTTTTCTCTGTGGTCGCAGTCAATGCAATATACGTCTCCTGGACGAATGACTCTCTGAACACGAAGATCAAGGACTGGAATGTGACAGAGCTGAAGGTGCGTTTTTACGTTGTTTGTTCCTTAGCGCTGGGTTACCTCGAGTTGACTCGCGATTGGTTATCTTATTTGACTCGCGCTGGTTTACTCGCTCCGGTTCACCTCGAATCGACCTCCGTTCGTTCAACTTGCATCCCGTCGACACGGCCCCCGCCAAACACCCCACCTTAAACACGCGAGTCACAGATGGCCGCCAACCGACTTGAAAAGCCTTTCACGCCTTTGGCCTGATGGCTCCTCGTCCTGGACAAGGAGGTCGCCATCCAACGTAAGTGCTCACTTCCAAACGGACCCGGTTACTGATATCCTATGCAGACGCCGCACGATTGTCGGATTCGAAAGTCAAGGTTGATTTTGCCTGCCCTATACCGTGGACACAAGCTGTGACGCAATCACGTGGAGCACTCTCTGAGATTACCTCCATCAGCTCCCATCCAACGTGCCCCATCCTGCGATAACGACAAACAGTATAGTTCTTCTGCATCGTACATGGCCAAGCTGCCTTTGTCTCTACTTGCGATTCTTCGCCATTCGGAAGTATCGTAAATGCGACAACCTATGACGGATGCGAGGTGAGTCGGGAAGGATTCGGGGCGAAGTTGTAGATGGGTTGTGAGTTATGTGGAGGTCGGATACTCAAAGGTGAGCTTGTTGTAACCTCAAACTCTTGAAGAAACGGTAAGCACCCCCAGCTTCAATGCCAACAACTCTTATTCTCGGCGTACACAAGGTAAGTGGTTGCTTTCCGTAACCGCTGCTTACACGGCACCTTCGTGCATGTTGGGAACCGGTCGAACGGGTTCTGATGAGCGGCTCAGTATACCTAATCAGGACGGCAACTATCTAGGCGGGCTTGTCGCACGCAGTCACAGTCAAGCTTGCATCAAGATTCAAAGGCCCCTCATCTTCAGGTCCACCACTCTTTCCCTATCGACTATCAGAAATAGCTCTCGCGCTCACGCTTCGGATTGTGCAACATTGTGGCCCTCAGCTCAATGCACTCGGCCCATGTACCCGCAGTACTAACTATTTTGATTGGACAAGCAGGAGCAAGTGGTGCGAACAGTAAGCTGAGAAGTTTGTGCACCAGCGATAATATTGGCTACAATTGTGTCATCGTGCGGAGTCCGGACAATCGGCGGACAATGGACGAGCAATAGTGTCAGTGATTACCTAGTTGTCGGCCATATGCGCGGCGATGACATTCCAGATTGAAAACCTGGAGCACGGCGGATCCACCGTGAAGTAGTTTCCCGCTAGTAAGTAGTCTAGCGGGATGAACTGAGGAAGGAGTTCGAGTAGTTCGAGTAGCTACTCTGGCCCCCAGCCTCAGGTCAATGCATGGAGCATAAACTGACTTGCTGAGGGCCAGTTCCAAAAGCGATTCTAGCAACCGCATCCAAAGCGGCCAACCAACGGTGACTCACCGAACGAGGTACATTGGTTTACCTTCGATTCTATAAGAGCCTAGACATCGAGGGCACAACGGGGAAACACGAACAAGTCCAAGCAAGTTTGTGGGTCTATGAAATGACGTAACGAGTGTCGCGGGGGTAGCATAAAGCGTAGCAGAATCTGTATAGCCAGGGCGGCCTATAATTCCGAAGATCCTCTACGATCTCATATGTCCCGACGCTGCTCGGGCTAGGGGGCACATCGTCGACTTGGACCTGTGGAGGCGGCGCCACTAGATCTTCCAGTCGATCCGGCGCTGCCATGAGTCGCTAGTGCAAGGATTTATGCACTATGAGCTATGTATCACGAGGATCATGGTGAAAAGGGTAACTACCGTGAAAGCCCGTCCAGCAGCGGCGTTTGAGCCATGAGGTGATGGTGTCGGTGAGTGCTGTACAGCGGGGGGTTGCATTTCGCGCAATTCGGTTGGACGAGGTTTCGTCCCCCGAAGGCGTGCCCAGAACCGCGACAAGGTCCTTTGTGGACCAGAGCGAGCGTCGGGACCTTCCGGTGTGTCTGGGTGACCCGAGGGGGCTTTACCTTCCGTGTGACTAATCTGCGTAGGCAGCATCGAGAGGCCAGTCGCTGGCTTGGGCTGAGGATACACACGTACAATTGAATATTCATAGTGATCACATGTTCAACGTGTTCACGAACACTCACGTCAAGAGGTTTACTGGGCGTTGGACGTTGCTCGGGAGGCAAATGGGGAGAGACCTGCGGCCCTTCCACGTGGGCACGAGGTTTGTGCGACCGCAAATGCCGCCAGCGTCGACGTATGATACGCGTCCATTGGTTGTCAGACGCGGAAGGCGGAGTGTTCAGATTTTGAGGTTCGGCTTGGGGTTCTTGCTGAGGGTCGGTAGGTTCAGTAGCGGGGCGCTATAGAATAGTGAGACTATAGATGCATATATAATATTGATGTAACATGCGTGGTGTGATTGAAATGAATCCCGGTCGTCTATACTCGGTGCTCGTTCGACTTTCTTCGCTTGCTCAGGTTGTGGCTGCACTGCTGCGGGAAGCTGCATAGCGTAAAATTAGCATCCGAGGTGCCCGGCATGGCAGGAAAGCAAGCTTACATCGAGTATAGATGAGCTCAGTGAAGAAGTATCTCTGTGGGCCTTGGATGGGGTCTGGTTCTGTTGGAGGAAGGGAGGATTTGGGTGCGTTGTGACGTGTGCCGAAGTAACAACGGAGCGCTAGCACGAAAGATGTATATCAGTGAGTAGAAAGGTGCATTACACAAAATGAAGCCCACGGATGATTCTCGGTTGCTGGTGGCAGGTGGAGATGCCTGAGGACAAAGTTAGAGTAGGTGTCCCTTGAATATCGAGTTGGGAGCAGCACTTACGGCGCTGTCGAATATCGCGGCCGTGTCCCACATAAAAACATCATGAGTCCCTCCACTGATTACAATACGTCCATTTGGCGAGAATGCTACAGAGTATATCCAGACTGAGGGTCGACTGGCAAATAGATCTCCGACTTGTAGTCGCGTCTCCAAATTCCACAATCGCACCACCCGGTCAGACGAGGTACTTGCGATCCTCTTTCTATTTGCACTGATCGCAATGCACAGGATCAGGCTGGGCGGCAGCATCGGTCTTCCCACCTCCCATCCCGTCTCAGCATCCCATGTTCGGACGGTTCTATCCCACGACACGGTGGTGAGGAGCCGACCATCCGGTGAATACACCAGCGAGGTCACTGCAGCCTGGTGGCCATGAATGGGACCAACGACCGCCCCGCCAGATGCGATATCCAACACTCGGAAAGACCCGTCGTGCAACCCAGTGGCAATGCGTGCACCGTCTGGTGAGAACGACAGGGACATTACCGTGTCGACATGCTGCTGTAGTTCTCTGACTGGGCTGCCTATGTCCACGTCCCACAGCTGTATCGAGGTGTTCTCCGACGATGCGGTAACAATCCAACGACCATCTGGGGAGTAGGCTACGATCGCCGTATATGCACTCTGTTCCGATTCCCCGTCTATTTTGACTGCTCGCACCCTTTTCCATCTCACCACTTCCCACTCGATCAGCCCGCCCACCACTCTACCTGCGATTTTCCCGCCGTCCGGAGCTATTGCTATAGCTTCGACGCTGGAATCGTGCTCCAAACATTCTCCCTCGTGTTGGTCGCTCTCTACATTCCAGATACGAATGGTCTTGTCTCGGGACCCACTCGCTATGCGTCGCCCGTCGGGGAAGTAAGCAACCGACGTAACGAAGCTGGTGTGCCCTTTGAACACCTTGGTCGGCACATGCGACTGCTCAGCCGAAGAGCCCGACCCAGCCGGGCTCGACATTGTGGGAGAGACAAGCCAGTCAGTGACTGTTTTGGGGCGATGTATGGAGGGGACTATGGGTTATGAGGGACAGGCACTCGGGGTAAACATGTTTATCTATGTGCTTGGTTGATATGGCCGGGTGGGGCACTGCCAATGTGTTCTTGGCCAACAGATAAGCGCCTTCGACACAGCCCTTCGGCGCTCGACTCAACAATAGATCCTCTCGACGCATGTATATAATTACAAGATTTCTGCTCCGCCCGGCCTCACGAAACTTCACGCGCCAAATCTCGCTATCAAGGGCTCACAAAGCCCCATGCACGTTCCCTTATGGGTCGACGGATTCAACCCACTCTGCGAACTCCCTTCGTCTCGACCTACCGATGTACCAAGGTTGTGCCGGTTGGTTGCAAGTTGAGGTTTCTCAAGGGATCTCTACCTGGCCCGCCTGCCTGAGCTTATGCCTCGGTTGCCGGGTATGGACCCAACTATATGTACTTTCAATTACAATCCTTTCTACATCTGAATATTGACGACGTTTTGTATGTGCAATCTAGGGATACAATAGTTGACGTTGAAGTGGACCAGGGAAGGGCAAGTCGGACCAACACCGGAACCTAGGAAACGAGAAAAAGCAGCTCCATCGGTGATTCGTCACTTCTCGTCGTGGGTTCTCCCTGCGGAGTCTGTGATCGTCGATCGAAGACACGAACACAGTCCGGGATGACACATGCTGCACCACAAAGGTGTTTCTCGCTGGGCACTTGCCCAACTCGTTCCATGCCGAAACATTCACTTGTTCAGTCAAGCAACCGGGACCTCACAACTCGGCGTGTTGTCCGGCCTGCTCGCCTCCCCACATCTACGCTTACATAGTTTGAATCTTCGCGTGCCGCTGCCTTGTCTGTACGATCAATATTTCTCGCGTGATCCGAGCGACCAGTTTGCGTCTTCATTGCGGGCGGCCACCTTGGTGATGTCCGAGGCTGTTGTGTGGAACACCAAGACGCGGTGCTCACTCACCGACATTGATGCTGGTGGACTTGCGCAGTTAAGGATTATACGCCTCCTGGGCTAACGACCCCCCGAATGTGAATATCAAGAGTTGGTATGTGACGTTGAAGGTACGTTTTTGCGTTCCTCCCAACTTGGGTGGTGGCTGACTCCACCCCAGCCATTACCGCGGGTCCTATCCTCTTGTGCCGCCCAGGGCCAAGTCAGGTCGTGGTTGGGTCGGCATCGACTTCAGAATGGTTTACTACTTGAGAAGGATAGCCGTGGTGAGTTCTGGCTTCGCCCGTGGACTTTAGAATCTTGAAGCTCTGATGCTAACACCCCAATGTTCAACGTGTTACCGGCGAGATACCCACCAAAATGGTGATTCGAGTCCGCGTACAGCACCGAGATCCTTCCACGATACGTACTGACCGGGACTGGCCTAGGGATTGGAGGATTAGCAGGATCGGCCCGGATAAAGGGAAATTGAGTGCTAACAGGTCGCCTACTAATGCTTAGAAACAGATGACAAGCAGCGGTGGAGGAGCAAAGTCCAGGTCACGTATAGCGTGGCGCTGTTGATGGCGGTCATTTGGGCGTGGGTGTGGGTGAGGGAGGTGTGGATATCAAGGAGGGCCAGGCATTAAAGCAAGAAATTAAAGGTACTTACCAGTGGGACGCTATGGGCAGTGGAATGCGTGCTTAGATAATGTGCGAGAACCGTTGCAAGTGTGTCACCCAGCGACTCGCGACACATGCCGTGTCATGTGTTGTGTGCCGCCATCGACGGAGGTCGTTTGGGCGGGAGGAGGGAGTTGCCGAGGCCGACGAGCAGCAAGGGGGACCTACACGTGGCGCGGTTGGTAAACTAAAATGCTCTCTTGATTACGTAAACAATACAAGCACCTCGACCTTGACCTGCGATGAGCACGATGAGCACGACAGACGCGCTGCTCGCCCTCCGCAACGCCATAAAATCAAACGCACCCATAACATATGCACCCACACCCGACTCTCTCGCCACCGCCACCGACCTTGTCCTCGGCCCCTCGCTCTCCCTCCCCAAATCCACCCCAACCCGGTACACCAAACCCGGTTCACCCACAGAATGCTACTCCCTCGAAGCCGTCTACCTCGCATGGCTCCTCCGCGACGCTCAGGGCGCAGAATATGTCAAGCAAGCTAGGGAGCTCGGCCTGGCTGTCGGGTTCGTGAGCGTCACGGAGCGCAAGACGGTCGTCGAGTGGCTTGAGGGACGTGCGCTGGACCAGACTCAGGGCGGGCGGATCCTACCGCTCGAGGGTGAGTTTGCGCCTTGCTTTTTCTGCATTAGGTTGACGTTCCATTAGC
The DNA here is from genome assembly GCA_021014945.1 of Leucogyrophana mollusca. Classification (NCBI taxonomy): domain Eukaryota; kingdom Fungi; phylum Basidiomycota; class Agaricomycetes; order Boletales; genus Leucogyrophana; species Leucogyrophana mollusca. The sequence goes on along the minus strand of MU266724.1, from coordinate 4,819 downwards.
CGAATCGACGACCCCGCCTGGTACGCCTCCCCCTTCGACGGCCGCCCTCGCCTCCACCCCGTCCGCTGCCACGCCGAAACACACGCACGCGCCGGCCGCAGATTCTCCCACTAAGCGGCGCTACGTCGCGGACCCGCAGGATGTCGAGGTCGTGAAGCGGATACGGGAGAACGAGGTCGAGCTGAGAGATAGGAATACTGTGCTGCGCGGGACGAAGGCTAACGTGAGTGCCCTGGCTCACATACGCTACTATATTAACATCACGCTTATCTCGCTCACACAACGAACTAACGCACACCCTTCCTCACAGAACTTCTCTCCCCTGCGCACGGCATACGCCGAGAAACTGAAGAAGCTCAAGGAGGTGCAGGGCCAGAAGGGTCAGGCTGTCGTCCCGGCACCGAGTGCTGGGCTTGGGCTGATGCAGGCCAGGAAAGCCAGTGAGTTCTGTGCTTTACTCGAGTCATCTTCTCCCATGTCGCATACGACCGTGTTATACCGAGTGCTGGTCCTCCTTCTATTCCTCCCTCCCTTCCACTCCCTCCCATCTTGTTCCTGTTTCCTTCTCTCCGTTCCTATCTCACCCCACCTCCCCAACTCGTCCCACTACTTCATTTCCTCCTCCCCTTTCTCTTCCATCCAAACGTGCTTGCTCACTCCCGTCCTCGTTTTCCTGTATCCCCTTCCCCCCACCCCCAGAATCAACATCCCCCATCATCATAATCTCCTCCTCCCCCACCGCGCTCATAACGATGCACAACGTCAAGCGCTTCCTCCAAGAATCCGTCTTCGAGCCGTCCGCAGCCGCTCGCGCTCGCTCCGGCGCGCAGGGCGGCGGGCGCGGGGAGGACCTCGTCACCGTCGACCGCGCGCTCTCGTCTTCTCACTCCTCCTCGTCCTCTTCCTCCCACCCTTCCGCCGGGGGGAGCGGTGGCGGTAGTGGGACAGGAGGAGGAAGTGGGGGAGGCAGCGGCGGACCAAGACAGCGCTACTTCATAATCGACTCCACCGAAGCCCTCGCCAAGTTCGGCGGCGCAGACGACGCGTGGGAGCGCGTGGTATGCGTCATGACCACCGGCCAGGCATGGCAATTCCGCCCGTATAAGTGGGCTGAGCCGAGGGTGCTGTTTCATCACGGTGAGTCGCGGGCTGTGCGTTTTTGGTGGGCGGGTTTGTGGGGTTGTGGGGGCTGTGGTGTATGCATGTAGGGAGGTGAAGGGGGGGTGGCAGTCGGGGAGTTTGGAGTGGTGTGGGGGGTTGTGCGTATGTGGTGGCGATGGGTGGGAGTGGTTACGGCGCGGATATGCGTCGTAGGGTGGTGACTACCGACACCGACACTGGCACTGATTTGGGCATTGGTGGTTGGGTTGGGCGCAGGGTTGGGTTTGGGGTCTGGGACCCAGACACAAGGTTGGAATTCGGAGGGCGTAGTGCGGGTGTCCAGACGCTGCCTGACACCGATACTGATCCCCCCTTTTCCCTGTGCGCGCAGTCAAGGGGATATACGTCTCGTGGACGAACGACCCCCCGAACACTAAGATTAAGGACTGGAATGTGACGGAGCTGAAGGTGCGTTTTTGTGGGGTTTAGTCCGTGCGTCTACATCGGGTTGACTTGCGATTGTTCACCCCGCATCGCGTCAATCGGACTCGAATTAACCCCCGCTCGCTCAACTTGCGTTCATTGCTCATTCAACTCGCATCGCGTCAACACCGCCGTCGAACACTCCCTTTAAATACGCGCATTAACTCGAACGAATGCCCTCCCACCATACCCCCCTCCCTACACTCCATCCTCCTCAACCACGTAGATCGACCCGCACAGACGGCACGTTGACAAGTCCGTCGTCGCGCATTTCTGGAAGATACTGGACGACTGGACGGCAGCGAATAAGCCGTGGTTGATGAAGTGAGGTGAGGGGGTCATGGAGGGGGGTCATGAAGACGTGAGGGCGAGCTGGGGAAAAAGACATGCGTGAGGGGGGGACGTGCGGTGGTGCGGGATGGAGTGAAAAGTTGGAGCGGCTTGGTCGAGAGGACAAGGCGTGCTTTCTCGGCGAACACGGGCGGAGGTGGGTGTAGGTATGCAGCGAGGAGGGACGGGTGGGTACGTATGGGTACTTGTCGTCGTGCACTGATCACTGGTGTAGATGTTTTGTTAGTGTTGCATGCTTGATCTTGATCTTATCAAAAATTATCCTGCCTTTACCACGGTTAGCTCAACCCTGCCCTTGTCGTGGTGTCCCGCATTCGCTGTACAACGTTTTCGGTTCCATATATGCAAAGTAGACTTGACATTTCCTACCGCACTTCCTTGTCACTGCGGTCAGACAGGCCACAATTCATAATCCTCAAGTCATCCTCAGGCTCGCGCGGCCTTCACATTCACGTCTTTCTTTATCTTCTATGTATGCACAAGTCGCGGGCTGACCCACACTCGCAATTGCCTTTATCATTTAAGCCCCTCGCACCATACTATGGGCTCATCACGCTCTACCTTAATTTAGGCTCCCCACTCTCTTGCCGACTCGCTCGCCCACAGCTACCGGTACCGCAGCGAGGAAGCTTGAGACGTTGTTGGCCGCTCGGAAGGGCGAAGACAGTAAGGGGGGCGCTCGAGCGTTGGTACTCATCAGCTGGTGGAGCGGGAAGACTTGAGCTTAACTGGTGGTGAGCATCATGAAATCGGAAAAAAATTGACAATGCCATCTATGCACATTGTAACAGGTACAACTACTAAAATCACCTTTAATAATGTACGGGACTCTGTATGACAATGTTTGCCATTATATAGGAAATTGTGTTTGACAGTCACTGCGATGGAGGGGGGAAATTACTGTATTATACAGGAAATAAATTAAGCTGTATGCCTTTCCGGAGCAACAGCATCATTGGGCTCACTCATCATAGTCATCGAGACCTGAACACATCTGCATTGTTCGGACAACTACCACATTTAAGGGTGTAAATTACCATACTAAACAAAAAAGAAATTAACTATATGCTTCCTTGGGTCAGCTTCATCTTCGGGTTTAGCATCAGGAAAAAGACAGAATCCTACCCAAGCCAATAGGGCCTCTGTGGGCGTTTTGGGCCGGTGGGTTAACCCCCGAAACATAGGTTGCCTTTTGGAGGCATGCCTAACCATAGGTATCCATTGGCAGGTTAGGTGGGTAGGACAATAGGCTACATAGACTACCTAGGTCACTTAAGTTGTATAGACACAGGCAGCCATAGAAAATAAATGGAAACCGGTGAAATTTTTCATATTGGGCTTGGGGCTACAGGAGGTGCTACATCGACTCGAGTACCCCATCTTCCTCCTCCTCTTCCCCATCCTCCTCTTCCCCATCCTCCCCCTCGTCATCAGAGCCTGCCGCATCACCATCATCAGGCAAATCTTCGTCTGCCCAATCTTGCACAGCACTCGCGAAGTCGGCTGTACTGAATTTGGCTACAGCAGGAACAGCGGAATCTTCTGGTACGTTTGCAAAATGGCTATAACAGGAGTCTCAACATCTGAGGGGCCGTCATATAATTAGAAGAGGACTTACCGTGCGGCTTTCGGCATCTGTTTGCAAATCTTCGGCAACAGGTCTGCATGGGCCGTGCCCCGATGGAATTCGTCGAGAAAGCCGAACTGCGTCGCAAATGTCTGACTATACTTCTCCGCCGAGAAGAGCGCATCCTGTTGATCACCAGTCTTGTACTCCTCGATCGCAGCTTGTATCTTAGGGATAGCTGTCAGCCGAAGCGGCACACATGAGACGGAGAGCCAGGACCTACCGTGGTGACCACAGTCACAATTAGCGCAAAGGGGAATCCACCCGTCTCCGGGTCCTTGAAATAGCCTGGCAGAGTGAGGCCTTCCGCAGTTTTCTTGTGGTAGAAATTCTTGTTGATGATCTTCTGAATGATGGGACGCTGGTAGGGTCCTTTGCGAGTGACCGGGTCCTGTAAATCCATCATCCCATCAGAAGATAGAGTGATCGAGTGCCAACTGCACGCACCTTGTATGTCATGTTGATATGCGTAGTTAGCATCGTGACTAACTTCCGATTTTCACGGCGTGCAGCAGTGGTAGTTGGCTCAAGGAAGGCATACTCAGCCTTGATATAATTCCTCGCGGACTTCTTGACGTCGCCCCGGATGTTTGATTCGCGAGCTCTGATCTGGAGGCATGGGTACAAGTGAGTATATATGGATGTCTTTCAGATGTTGCATGATCGGCTTACCAACTTCAATGAATCTTCGTCGAACTCGATCAACACACCTTTGGTGCGGCAAGCCTTTGCCCACGCTTCTCCGGCCCAGTGCTGAGCTTGCATGGCGCTGGGGTATGGGTTCATGGTGATTGTACTAGTTTTTTGGTACAGGGTTGGGGTTATCCATGGGTTGTGCTTACCATTTTGAAGAAGACATCAGTGTATATCATGCTTGCACCATGGGGTGCACCATAGTTGTACTACAATTATTACATGATACATGTGAATCAATGATACTGGTATGGTATAGTATCATTGAACTACTGTGCTGGAACACATCGTGTTGGCACGATGTGCGCTGGGTAGCACAATTGTTCGAGGACAACGATATTATTATTGTGCTTGAACGATGTGTGCGGCGCACATCGTGTTAGCACGATGTGTCCCATATGTATTGTGATAGTGTTGTTGTGTGCGGAGTGTGGTTTATTTGTGTGTAATATGATTAGATTATATTGGGCGCGTATCGTGCTCGCACGATGTGTTCCCGCATGGCCCCAGTACATATGATATGAAGCAGTGGCACTTGTGTATGTGTATGTTGTGTCAGTGTGT
>MU266723.1:0-18904 GCA_021014945.1 Leucogyrophana mollusca | reverse complement strand
ATGATCACAGTCTTGTCGCCGGATGCGCTCGCAATATGTCGACCGTCCGGGAAATACGCAACGCACCAGACATCCTCAGTGTGCCCCTTGAAAACCTTCGTCGGGGGGCGCGGCACACGGCGCACGGCTGAAGACTTGATGGAGCTTGTTGACGTCGACATGGCGCGTGGAGACGAGGATGACGGGCGAGGGGCTAGTGAAGGTGTTCGAGGCGACGTTGAGGGAGGGTGCTGAGGTGTGGGACACAGCTACTCCGAGGTGAGTCCCCTCTTACGTCCTCTGTTATGCTGTGAGCATGCTGTGCAATGTTCGGAGCCTCATGCCTTCGGGAAGCGCTTGATCCCACAGCATACGCGTGCTCAGGAAATGGGCGCCTCGTCTTCTTTAACAGCACATACACTGCCCTTCACATCCCCTCCCATTCCCTCTTTCCGCGCAAACAGACGCCCCAGCCTTCCGTCGACGCAACCTCTGCCTTGAGGCGCCCTCTTCGAAGGCGAAGTCAAACTTCGACAAAGACAGCAGCGCGGCCGAGGCGACCCTACACATGCCCCCGCTTCGTTCGTCTTTCAATGCCGCATTCAATTAGCTTACGGACCCCCGTGATGTATAGCTTCCATTGAAACTACGGCATCATCAACGGTAGCACCCCAGCGCTCCGGATTCAGTTCACACCATTGATGCGAATAAAGGGGTGTCATGTTTTCGGCATACACAGGCTTAGGACATGGGCCCCTCCCCTTCGTTGACCGACACGTTCACCGTCCCGTCCCGTGCATTCATTTGCCACATCCACGCTCTTTCGGTCCACTTTCCTACCCATTCAGATGCCGTCTCAACTGATAGGTCACCGAAACGTATACTTCGATACCGGTTCTGGTGAGCTTCCATACCCTCCTAAAAATCCTTTCGTAACGCCTCAATGCCTCAGCTGATCCTCACGACATCTTTTCCAGTGGACTACGGTATCGCTACAGCTGCCTACCCACACCTACACATAGCGCCGACACTGGGAACTGCGCCTCGACCATCCCCAGGGCGTTATGCATATTTATCCCGGGGAATAGAAGAAAGGACCTCTTCGACCGAGTCGCTAATTGGATAGACGTCTACGGTTTCGATTCACCAATCCTCCCTTCACACTACCGACGAGATGTAGACTAAAAGATGTCCAGACTTTGAGCGCTGAAACCACACTATGATAACCACGCGGCTACTCGATTCATGCACTAATCTCGTAGGTGCACGATATTAGCGGACATTAGACATGCACAAACTATGTATCACCAACCACACACACGCCGAACACACCTGCGCACACCCTGCCCGACGCAGGGATACGTCTGCGCAATCGTCTACAGCATAGATTTGCTCTCAAATCGGTACGATGTCCCAAAGGACGAGTTCACTCATACGTACAGCGCTGGCGCGCGCACAGCCAGCACTTGCGGATATTCGTCGAGCCTAACGAAGCTGATAAATAACCCATCACTATCAACAACATGCGCTCCAACGTGAACACGATCGACGGTACCCCAGCCTCAAGGGCGGACGACAGCGTCATTGCTTAGGTAGAGCATCAGCAGTGCACCGCACACGAGACGCAATGTAGGCATACAGCACTGCAGGCCGATCACGAACGTGAAAAGAACAATGGGGGCGGTATGCCGCCCTTCCCCGTAACCAGGGCTGCGTAACTGTAGGCGAGCGGGCGATAGGCTGGGCTAGTCGTCGGAGGACATGTATATGACCTACGATGGAGGTACAGATATGCGAACGAGCACAGGAGGCCGACAGCGCACGCGCCCCAAGTCAGCGGCGCAAAGACCAGACTGATTTACGCTGACGAGCGAGTCGTGGAGTGAATTGTGTTAAATGGAGGTATGATTGAGGAGACGCGCGCGCTGCGATCCTTGCACGTGTTCCAAGTATCTCGCGCGCCGAGATATATGCCTTCCCGATAACGGGAAGGACTGCGCACGTACCGATCTCGATATACGCGTATCTATCGAAACACCTCACCATGCTCTCAGTGTACCCCACGAAACCTCCGCGGCTTCACCGCACAGCGCATGATCAGGGTTGGCAAAGCAAGGGAATAAGAAGATCCAGGGCGGCCTTACGGCTACCCGATGCGTTCGTGCCGCTCCGTGCCGCGTTCAGTATGAATCTTAGGACCTCCAGGAGCGTCGCTACGATAGAGCCTAGCGAGGCCGTGAATACGCGTACGAAGGCAACGAGCGTGGGGTGCTTTGCCTAACATGTTCGCGTTAGGCGGGTCTTGGGTGCGAAGGGGAAACAAAGTGGCCATTCTCCCTAATTCAAGGGGTCCAAAGTAGTACCAGCCTACAGCACGATATGAGCCCGACAAAACGCAAGCGGTTGATATGATAGCACGCACTCCTACAAGGCCCTCTTGCGAGCGTAACTAGTGCTACATTGCCGATGTCCAAAGATACGAGAACGTTTCGAAGAAGATCAGTCCGGCTACTTGACCGGACGAGTATGAAGAGCTGACACCTCACGCTGAATAGCAATGTAAGAGCTAGAAACCGTGACAAGTGTAATATTTACTCGGGTTTCCTGCGGCCCATTCGGCATACCTGTACGAATACTTCGCAAGCAAAGTCCTCGTGCGACGAAGTGGCGAGCTTACGTCGCAATAGTCGTGAAGACAGACCACCTGGAAGCGAAACGGCGTGCTTTGCGTCAGAAATCCCAGTCCTATCGAGGCGAGCACACTCACACGCTCAGCGCAGATTGGAGGACAAGGGCCGTAAAAGCGACAAAGTAGACGTTGACGTGGTGGTTTGAAATGTTTCTGATAACTTGCGGGAGGAACGACGCGCGGGGGATGTGGGAGCTGAATCCAAAGTACGCACACATGGAGAACGAGCGATGATGGTGGGGATGCGGGGTGGCTACTGTAATCAAGGAGGCCAAGGAATGAGGGGATGGCTAGGAGCCGAGCCGAGCAGTCTGTGAATGGGACACACAAGGGAGGGAGAAGACGTAGATTTACCAATCTACTCGGATTGGAGGCGTCGACGGAGATTTACGCGGCCTGGAGCAACAATCTTGACGCGTGTGCACCATGTTGTGCGAGGTTATTTGTGCTGGTGTCAGGAGCCTGTTGTGACGGGTGGCAACTCTTCCGGTCGGAGCTTGAAAACACTTCCTCCACTCCCCCGCACCAACGCCAGTCGATCATCGGCCCCCGACTGGACTCGCCCTCGTCGCTAACTCACTTGAGCTCGTGGCGGTCCAGCCTCAAGCAGATGCGCGCCTCCGTCTCCCGCACCTGGTGATCCACTCGCCCAGGACTCGAGTAGCCCCACTGTGACTCAGGATCTCGCGTCCACCCTCGCCACGTGCCTCCATCGGCGAACCCCCCCCCCCCCCTCTACTGAGCTGTCCCAACCTCGCCATGCCGCAGATCAAACTCACGCACCCAAAACCACCGCATCACACTCCTCCACCGTATCGCATCTCCGACCTCCACATACGTGCTCATGACGTCGACCCAGGCGCTATTCACCGCTAATGCATCAGCGAGCGCCTTGACACGATGGACAACGAGGTACATAGAGTCCCTCTTCGACTTAACGCAGTTCGGTTTCTTCAGTTCATCGGACATCGTGAGAGGTTCCCTCCGTCTCCTGCCATCGTTGTCACCGAGGCGTCATGAGCAAGAATGGGGAGCTTATGGCAAACACCAGTAGGCTCGCCTTTCGTTGCGGCTGTAGGGCTCGGCGATATTCCTGGTTGATCGCGCTGCTCCTTCGGGGTAGCCGTCGAGATGCAGTATAAATCAAGATATCTCTCAGTGTCACCCACACGTGAGCATGTCTAATACGAGTCGATCTACAATCTTCTGCGTGCTGCCACTACTGGCGCTTGACACGGTGATTTAGTTCACATCACCCTGATAATTCCGACCCATCTGACTGGGCCCGCCGCCACTTGCCGCTTGCGTCAGGCGTTGCTGCCTTCTCAGTTCGACTGTCACAACATACGTCTTAGCCTAAGTGGAATGGCTGATCTGTCCCAAGTTGCCGTCGTTCGATGTGGCGGAGCATAAGCCTTTCTTACCTACCCTTTCCCCTGGTCCCAGAGGGTTACCTTTCATCAGCAATGTCTCCAACATTGATGCCGCTACGCCCCAGCCCACATATAATGCTTGTGCTGAGAAATATGGTCAGTCTCCCGTATTGTTGAAATGGACTTGAATGTGCGCTGAGCCTGCCCCGCCACGCAAAGGCGGTATCGTCTATACATCCATATTCGGCTAGCAGATAATCATCGTTGGCTCCGTCAGGGTAGTGGGTGCACTGTTCGAACAACATTCCTCGATCTACTCGAACCGTATAGATTCTACGTTGTATACTCTGTCAGGTACCTTCCTGGGAGCAGTTATAGCCATCGAGCTAGCTGATGTTCCCCCCTTGTCAGTTTCGGCGACGAACGGAGACTATCAAGAGTGACTTCATCTTACCCCGCACCAAAGAGCAACAGGAAAGCATAAATGCATGTTCCCGCGAGCCAGCCAAGAGCATAACGGACGACGGGTGCTACGGGTGAACTGGAGGGACACTTAGCCATGTTCGTTCTACTACGTCTATGGATAACCTACTGGTGCTGATTTTAGCCGATCTAATCATGGCCGTTGCATACGGCTATGAAGTTACCACTCGAGACGGACCGTTAGTCGGCCGCGCCCAGGAGTTCGCCGACATACTGGCGATAGAGCTAACCCCCGAGCGGGTGATGATAATCGCTGTCTCCTACTCCGTAAGTTATTCGACTCAGCTTCGAGCGAGAGACGCGAATACCCACGATTGCATTGCTGTTTAGTCCAGTGTCTCTCCGCGTAGTTTCCTGGTATGACCTTCAAGCGAACGACTGCCCTTTGTCGAGATCTCGCAACCGAAGTCAAAAAAAGGAACGGACCATCACCCCTCTTTCCATAAAACACGATGGCATTTTGGCTCACTCTAGCGCTAAGGTGCAAGTGCATACACCCGTTCAATGGTATCTGACCTCCTTCAGAACCACGAGGACACCGTGGATGGCGAGTTAGAGCGTGTAATAAAGGACACTGCCGCTACAGTTACTTCGGTCAGTCCTGTTTGCCCATGAGACAAGTTTCCTCGCTCATCTTGGTGATCCAGCTGAACCGGAGACGGTACGTGCCTCTGTGTACCGGTGTACGCATCTTTGCTGAACCGTAGACGCGGCGAGGACGTCTTCTACGGTTCTTACGCGCATTGTCGCAATGATCCTCTATACTGACGCCCAGGGACAAGCCCGTGCTGAGACTGATACAGTGCTGGGCAGAATGCGCTCCCCGCTTCGAGCATTAATCCTCGCTTCCGTACAAGCCCTGTTACGGTGTCGTCGGAATGTGCGAGGTCTACTGTTTTAGCGACTCCACCGCGCACCGCTGGCCTGGCATGTATACAGCCGCTCTCTGTATCTCTCTCACCCCGTCTCGCGAGATATCCAGTCTCCTCCACACGCAAGACATGCACGACGTCTTTGTCTTGTTCGTGCTGACGCGACATGCGGCTCGTCTGAAGGAGGGGCAGCGGAGGTAAATAATTTGAGTGCGTGTATGGAGCCCAGCTTATCATACCGGGGCCTCTGGCGAGAGTTATGCTTGGATTTTTAGGATCATGAGATTCACGAATGCATCGAAGAAGTACACGCGCTGCTTGCGACGTCCATTCGGCGGTCGGGGGTTTTAGCATTTGGATACAGGGGGTGGGAGTCTGTATCACTCGGGGTGAGCTGGAGGCGAGCGGGTAGGGCGTATAGGACACGGATGTCAGTGGGTATAAGTGTATGTATGCAGAAGACCCCTGTGCGACGTCAGGGCAAAACTAGCTTTTTCTGATGCGATCCACTTGTCTCTCGCCCCGCTCGTGGTTGTTCATGTTCTTGTACAAACACTGCTGATAATGCACGAGCTTTGATGATACATGGGGCCGTAGCAGAGCGCAGGGGCAGAACCCGAAGGTGCGCAGCTGATGTAGGTATCGAAACCAGTAACACGTAGAGTACCGCCAGAACGAACGTAGAATAAGATATCAAGTAGCGCCTTTCTTCTGATACCAGACGTACAGGGGCGCGAGCTCGTAGTCGCGGGCACCTGGGTGACAGCGCAGCTGCCGCACAACTTCGCTCGCGTCAGGACGAGACGCCGGATCCGTGCGCCGGCATTTCTCGATCAATTCCCAGATTGCATCATCGAGCTCGGTGCCGGCTGGTCGAAGTAGTGGGCGATTGTCCATGATAGCCCTCATTGGAGAACGATGCTCGAAGAATGGCGGCCGCCCAGCATACATCTGGCACGGCGTGAGCGAGAGCAAAAAATCAATTGAATGAACTTGTGCCCAACCTCATAACCCACAGAGCCAAGCGCATAGATATCACTAGCACGACTTTTCCGTTTCCGTTCAGGGTTGTCGCAGTCGAACAACTCGGGGGCCATCCACGGGATGGATCCCAGCCCATTTGAAGTGGCGGTCACCGTGAACTGGAAATTTGGGTCCTCTGCTATAATCGATAAGCCAAAGTCGGCAATACAAGCCCTCGGGCCTGACGCAATGAGAATATTTAACTGTAAGTGCGTATCAGTAACAAGTGGGCTGAACAGCTCGGATCACATACGCCTTTCAGGTCACCATGAATCACCGGGAGGGAGAACGAGTGGAGATATTCGAGCCCAAGCGCGACGTCTTGCATCTGCCATATAGATCATTACAGCGCCATTCTAAGAGCACAGCCAACCCACGAACCAGTTGCAGTCGATCCGCCTTCGGGTTGTCTTTAAGGTATTGAGGAAGATTTCCATTATCCATCCATGGTGATACGAGGCACGCTCGAGGGGAGGGCTCATTCGTGCAGTACACACCACAGAATGGCACCACAAAAGGGCTGGAGAGCTGAGCCCACAGGACTGCTTCTTTCGTGTATGCCTGTGATACCGGGGTCAAGCTGGGAGAAGCCAAGGATTAAATGCGACGAGCCTTCATCAATTCCCGGACCTCACTGGAACGGAAAACTCGCATCTTCTTGACAGCGACAGGACGTCCATCGAGATCGCCCTTCCAGACGTCTCCAAAGGTTCCGCCATCGACTTGATCGCCCCGGATATCGATGTTCGGGAGGAGCAAACGCTGAGGGTAAAGCCCAGACCTCTTGGATAGCTCGACTAGTGTTTTGACCAAGAATGAATGAACGATGCTGAGATCAAAGGAGTCAAGGAGCTGTGTCGTGAATATCAGCCGAGAATAAACATGTTACAAGGTAAAGGCCGTTATACGGCTTATACCATCTGGATGAGGTCAAGCAGCGATTGGGCTTGCGAACCTCTTTGACCTAGTAGCAGCCTTCGGCGTTGCGGCTCTCTGAGCATCGCGAGTATCCGAGCGACTATGGACAGCGCGTCCAGCTTCAAGATCTTATCAACAATTGCTGGGTTGTTCAGTTGAAATCCCTGTGTTTCGTATGAATTAGATTTTCCTATCGGTGTATTCAGTCTCAACTCGCCGTTTTGTGTTGAGCAAGATAGCGATCCAGGGTGACCTTGATGGATTCGTGGTTTATGAGTTGGGTGATTTCATCAACGTGATTGGTCCACTCGATGTACTTCGCCTTCAAACTCTCCACCTCGCTAACGTGATATAGGTCGGGAATACAGTCCAGAATGCTATCACCGAACGAGTGACGCACCTAGGTACATAACATTCCAAAAACTCCAAAGTGTACACGAAGAAACGCTGCCATTCTCGGTTAGAGATCGGCCCACTTCAAGAAAATAGCGGGTTCACTGGATATATCAAGTTGACCTCCACATGTTCTTTCCCGCAGATTGATGGGACTTGCAAAATCTGCGAGCTGTTCGCACGAAGCCAATCATTTGGAGCCTCCACTAGCGACACAGAGAATTGTGGGTCGCTGAGTGTGTTACAAAAGAGAGAGATTGCTTGATGGATTCCCTGCTGCACTGCAGGTGGCTGCAATTCGAAAGAGTGTTATCTTCACGAAAACAGCGAAGACATACACACATACATCGGGGACCGAAGAGGTTACGGAATGGGTGCTATCTTGGACCTTCTGGGATTTTTCAGGGCATAATACACGCATACACAGAGACAAAGCTTACAGATGCATTTCGGGCGCAAGTGGTAAGCGAGGAACACTGGGGTGGGGAGTTAGAAGCATCATCGAAGCAGAACGTGTAGATATCAAAGGAACAGCAACTTTCTTCCCGAAACCTACCTCTGGAGAGGTAAGAGCACTGGCGCTTTCGTGAAGGAGTAGAAGTAGATCTGGGGGGCTGTCCGGGAGGTCCGCCGGGACGCGAGATTGGCGATACTGGATGTGTCGCTGACGTTCACGGGGGGTGGGCTGGGGTTGGAGCGAGGAGGCGGGGGAGAGGGAGCGCTTGCGTTCGCGGTTCCCGCCGCGGCCGGAGGTCGGCGGGAGCATGTTGCGCTGGAGGCGCACGTGTTTTGCGAGGGCGTCGGAGCGGGTGAAGGATTTATCGTATGCTGGTGGAGAGGCCAGAGTTAGGTGATGATGCAGCTGGGGAAGACACGGACGCACCTGGATGCGAGCAGTTGAACAGTTTCTCGCCGGTGTGGGAGCGGATGTGGATAATGAGCGCGAATCGGGAGGTCTGGGCGAGCCCGCGGCGGGAGCAGGTCGCCCATCTGCAGGTGTAGTTCGACTTGTGCACGCCGATGTGTTCTGGTTCGGTTTCGAGCTCGGGCGTCAGTTCGGTTCGAGTGTAGATTGAGAGAGGGACGTACCAGAGTGAATGTGATCTATGAGGGTCGGGAGATGGGTGAACACGATGCCGCACTCCTCCCAGAGACACATGACAGTGTCGCCACCCTGTGCAGCTTCCCCAGGGGCAGCTGGGAATCCAGGGCGGGACGCAGGCGGTGCGGCGAGTGCGACGAAATCGCCTTCACTGGTCGATTCGTCGTGGCCCTGGAGATTCCAACGGCAGTATGAGCTTGACATCATCGAAGAAGTATCAAAGAGGAGGGGAGCTCAGAGTAGGACGCTTAACGCTTGCGCTTGCGCGTACGCTTGTACTGTGGCGCGGGTGCCACTGCGATTTTCAACGTCCGCATGCAGACGCGCTGTAAACCCACGTTAGGGTTATCTTTTCACAATGGCTCCCGCCGCTCGGCGCTTTCCGAAGGCGTTCCCGCCCATTATCGAGCTCGCTGTCTGCAACGACGAGTACGCTATTTTCGTCATTTCTACGATTTTTTTGTCAGTTTCTTCTGTATCCCGTATCATAGGTGTAGCATAGAGAATAATATATATTATTTAAGTGCTACAGTCACCTTAATTGAGCCTGTAGAATCACTAATCCTCAAAACCACTAACCTCGAGCTACCTAATCCTAAACCTTGAGCTTGACCTCACCAAACCTTGCCAGAACTTCACTAACCCCCCTAATCCTCAGCCTCCCTAAACCTTGAGCTCACTAAACCTCACCAGAACACCTAGAGTGGTCTCAAAACACCTCCCTATTGCCTAAATAATCATCCCCCCTTTTGGCTAGGATTAGGAAGGTTAAGGATTAGGCAGGTTAAGGTTTAGGAAGGTTAAGGTTTAGATATCTTAGGATTAGGTAGCTCAAGAGGCATGCGGAATGAGAATCCTCGACAGCAACATGTTTCAGAAACTCCCGAAAACCCACCGAAACAATAGATACATGTTGTTTCTTGGGAGCTGCACAGAAGCCGCATATCTCATTGAATCTTTCTTACGATAGTGAAGACCACCCTCAAGTTGATAGTCTACTACTTTTTTAGATAGTCAGTTTTGGTGTATAGAAAGACGAGGTCTCTGAATCACGAAAAAACCGGATTTGGTAGGAAACCATGTGACCAATAAACGTGTCGCGTTGAGTGTTTCGTTGATCAATTGTCATCAGCGCAAGGCTTGATGTGTATGGTCACTAATCACCACCCCTAGCGTCCCCTCGTTTTCGCACTTCCATGTGCATGTCATTCATTATGGCCAGCCTTCCTAATGTACGGTAACACATTCCTTAATCAACACTCGAGCGCTGGGCATTCCGTCACCGAGAGCCCGAATATTTTTAACCTCGCATCACCCAACGTTCCCAGCAACAGTGACACCTACCGCTTCCGTATCTTCTATTCCCCCACCAACCCCACCACCTGCACACCTGTACCCGAACTCTCCACCCCCATCTCAGCAACACATATACCCACTAAGCCGTTCACATCAGTCCTTTCAAACTCTACGACATCCTCACCATGCTCCGAGTCCCCGCTATCCACAGAGGCGCTGCTTGACTCTAATTCCCAGGACTCGCTCATGAAGCTCCATCAGGGTGGACATTTTGGTAAGCGCCTTCGGCCAGGTGAGCTTATATGGGAGTTGGAGTGTCCTTCGTGCAAACAATGGGTCAGGACGAGCATCGGACACGCAGTCCCTGATGCCTTTGTGGTTCAAGGACATTTCGTGGCGCTTGTAAATCACCGCAGCAGTCAGAAGTGTTTCAGAGCTCAACGCTCAAGGTCTCAGGCGCCTCGTGAAGCCCTCCATCCTGTTCGTTCCCACTCGAATATTGCACTGGCCACTACAACTCCAGCTCATGCCTCCTTGTGGACTGCGTCAACGCCAACTCCTTTGTCGCGCCCAGCAAACCGCGAAAATGTGATCCCGAGTGCACAGAGTCAACCAGATACGCCGATGCAGTACGTTGTCATAATTTCTCGTTGGGGTTAGCTCATTATAAACTTATTGTCGTGATCTCTCCAGTGCTAACAATCACATCTTGCACATTTGCGCCCCAACGCCTTTACGGGCACACGACAGGTTGAACTCTTGTCACTGTATAGGTGTCCTTCTGGACTGGGATGTCCAACATGGGCCATTCCAGGACAACTTCCCATGGTCGCGACCTCAAGATGGCCCCGACTCTTTGCCATTCCACGTCCTCATGACAGATGTCGATGTACGTGCACGCTCCAAGCACTGTACTGGAATGGTCGCATTCAGGGAGCAGCAGTGCGACCAGTGTACTCTGGTCATCCCTCGTATTGCAGAACTTGCTGAGATAGCGACATTCGCAAAACCGCACACCAAGCATTATATGCTGACACCGTATCAGCTATGGGAACTCCTTGATGTTTCGAAGGAGACGATCAACACTCTCTGACTTGAGGTATGTAAATATATATGTATATATATTACACATTACTCATGTTTTATAGGTATTAAACCTAGGACGAAAGGTCACAAATGCGATCTTTAAACTCACTGACCACCAGCGGCTGCTCCAGTGCATCATCGATCACAATGTGCCTCGTCTATACCACACCGCTGCCATGGCTATGCGCAACGGCGCCAGCATACGCGCTATTATCAACACGATCGAAGCCGCCATTGAAGGCATATACCACCCCCGAGGTTTCGGCGCTGATGATTTTGATCTCGCGCTTCTCGTCTATCGGCTCGGTGGCCATAATCTGCTCTATGCGATGAATCACAAACTCGGTTTACCATCACTCCGCGCCCTTCGCAATCATCTCGACTTCACCAATATCATGCCCACTGTCAGCACCATTTCAGCCGATCAGATCATCCACAATATTACCAACGTTGTGATTGAACCACGCACCAGGGCTGGCCGCGACACTATCTACGGTGTCAGTTTCAAGATGGATGAAGTTGCGTTAGAAGAAATGGCAGTGCATTTTCGAAAGTCCAATTGCATTGGGGGTCTTTGTTGGAAGCACTCCTCTTGCATAGATCCGGTTTTGCACTCATGTGAGTCAGCGGTGACAATTGCAGAGAAACTCAAGGCCGGTGAAGTCCATCTCGGCAAGGAGATGAGTGTTATTGCAGTGTCGTGCTTTAACGAAGACGGCACCTATCCCATCCTTGCTGCACCTACATGTAAAACGGAGGACGCATCAGATATGGAGATGATATTTGGCCTTGCCATCAATTGTTGGAACCACACCGAAGCTTCTGCTAAGGTTGGGCCCCTCTGGTCCTTTGCTACTGATGGTGATGCCACACGACGGGCAGCTGGTTACAAAGTATTTGTCAAGACAGAGCTGCCGCGGACATCACAGTTGTATGGCTGCCTTGGGAATATGCCTGGGCTCAATCTGTACACGGGTCACGATGAAGTTACACTTGATTTTGATTTCAAGCATATATTCAAACGTACGTATAATTTGTGCTGTCGTGGCCATTGTTGACGATGTGCGTAGGTGTGTGCACGCTGATACGGTCTCCTGGAGGAATTACGCTGGACAATGGGCGAATTATCAATTCCAACATGCTTCGTCATCATCTGTCATTGCTTCCAGGATCCGATGACACCAGTGCCCAGAAACTGCTGTATCCAGATGATCCCCAGGACATTCCTTGTGCGGTGGAACTCATGAACGCCATCATATGCCTTGGCGAGTTGGATGGTTCAGCTTCGACGAACAACGGTGATGTCGGGGCCGCTGCAGATATAGCTGCAATCAAGAGCCTCGCTGCTCTGTTGGAAGCACTCCTACGACCCTTCATCGACATTTCACTCTCCCTCACCAAACAAGTCCAGTTCCTCAGTAAAGCAAGTCACATGGCATTTTCGTTTTTCCGCCTGCACCGTCACGCTTTCATGTCCTCGCAGTTATACGGCGACACGCAAACAATGATAAAAAATGCGATGTTCTGTATTGCTAAGCAACAAAAGCTCAACCCTCGTGCACACTTCTTTCTTGGCAACCTTGGAGATGATTCCCTCGAGTTGCTCTTTGCTCGTCTTCGCATGATTGGTGGCCATAATTCAGCGATGAACTACCAACAAGCCATTGATCGGTTAAATGCCGCCACTGACATCGATGCCGCCTTTATGCGCAATCCCGACCGTGATTCCGGCCATCGACGTCTCAATCTGAATCGGGCGGAAGGTGTCGACCATATCAAAAGAAAAGACCGGAAGGGTGATCTCGTTGCAGGGCGCTGTGACTTGCCTTCTGCGTGGTGTTCTGGCCACGATGGAGCCATTGGAGTTCTGCAAGACGCCTGCCTGCCACCCGATGCTTATTCATTTGACTCGATCTTCAAGCAGTCCGGAATAGACATGCATTGTCCATTTGGCCATGACTACTACCCCGGGGTGCTGTCAGATGGTGAGGATGAGGACCGTAGCTCTGTCCCTGCTAGGCCAGTTGCTGCCACCAATGACCCGGAGTGCGCTGGGCAGGATCCTGACCGTGATATGGACTCACCCCTGAGTAACTATTCCCCAACGCCACCCACACGTCCCGAAACAGATGACGCAGACGATGAAGACCCATTGACGTTTGAAGAGGCTCTAGCTGAATACTCGCCAACTGATGTCCCCCCGCCCCCTCTCAACAACACTAATCCACTCTCCGACAGTGCCCCACCTTTGCCTGCAGGATCTGGTGTCCATCCTGACGACTTCCTGCTGTACAAAGGTCGTTGGATTCACAAACAATCAGTCTGTCGCCTTATCATCAACTATGACTTTCAGAGCAAGTCTCTTAACCAGCTTGAGCGGGTCCGTGGTTTCACCAAAGTCAATAGCAAAGTCGACATTACTTGCGGCGATCTAACAGGCGGGGATGTGTTTATCATTGGTGACCCCTTCCTTACTTTGCTGAGAACTGATCGAACTCTCAGCCTCGCTCTCATATGAGCCACCATGATCATGGAAAACAGCATATCCCGACCATGTACCAAGATCCCCACTATGATGTCCTCAAAGGGCAATGTCAAAGTTACCGGACAGATTATTGCTCTCGTACCAGGCAAAAGCACCCCCGAGCCAGATGGATCTGTCGATGCCTTGCAAATGGCCAAGTCGCCCTGGGTATGGAATGGTGATTACGTGAAAGTGTCTTCGACAGTCCCTGGAACCACTGTCAAGACAGACAAGGTTGTTGTTGTCTCAGTCCCTGGTCACCTCACCGAATTGGTCAGTCCCACAGTGGTTGTGGCAGCAAATATGGTGGGTGCCGACTATTCCGGCCAAACTTGCTCTCGAGGCCAGACGTGGGAGATAGGACATGAGCCACTTTGTGTGGCAATACAGTCATTATGGGACAGAATTGTTGAAAACAAGATCCATCTACTAAAGTTGACTTCCGTCACTGGCGCTGTGCAAAGTTCATTTCTGTATCTTTCTGACAGCGGTAAAGTACTTGCTTAAACTGATTTGACGTACACAGCTCTGAACGTTGCTTAGGCATACCTGGCCTTCTGTGTGATGACAGTTGTTCGCAGCTTGCTAAACGGGACACCACTGTTATCTCATGTGGACTGTGCAGAAAGCCCACTGAAGACATGCGCTCCCATGTGGGGGGACATATCCTTCGAGCACTTTGCAAGGTCGACGAAGCCGCTCCGCTGCTTGAAGAGGTAACAATGCCTGGCCTGATCGACAAGGACTGAGCTAACAGGTCAAATTACAGGTTGGCAAATTGACAGAGTCCCCATGCGGATTTTGTGGCCGGTCTGGACGCCCTGAATGTGCTGTCTCCATCAAGATCCTTTCGCGCTCGATGACAATCAGTACGAACTGTGTCTATCAGCACCCATTCCGATATGGATGTGCAAATGCAGGTTCTGATGCTCGACCGTCATGCAATGTGCCCGTCGCATGTGGTCTTTGCCGAAAACCAGCAAAGAAGACTGATACTCAGCCTGCTATCTGGTGGTACAATATGATTGAGCACCTTAAAGATGTGCACAACGAATATGCTTATCCAGGTAACATTGATGGCTTACCTCTCCCACTCGACGTGTGGATCAGCACGGAGATCACAGCGGAGGAACAGCGAAAACTAGGGATTCCGGTGGAGAAGATGATTCCGGTGTTCGCAAAGTACAAACAGCCAGCTCCGAGTAGCAGTGCCCACGTCCATCAGGAAATTGGGGAGGACCTGGCACTTCCAGGCAGAGTTGACAAGTGTTTATCACAAAGCTGGATAGTGGTCAACAATTATAAATACTTATCACCCCCAATAAGGCGGGCGTCAGGCTGACTGGTGTAGGCAATACAACCACAAAAGTGTAGATGCTTTGTCGTCAAATATCATACTTGTATCCAAAGCTCTTCCACTGTCATCTCCATAGCATAATTGTGGGCTCCTTACCCGAAATTCCCATGATGATAGTGCACCTCTCAGCAATTAACAGTGTGAACCAGGAAGATGTCTAAATGTTAACCTGGGTTCCAGAACGACAGAAAATGATAAGGTATTTCGATACAGCGACAAGGATGCAAACAGATGGTCATCAAGTATCAGGTCGATATTAATGTGCCGGGTTGGCTGCCAGGGTGGTGGAAGATGGTCAGATCATACCTTATATTTCAGACTGGCTAATGCAGGTCATCCAACTACACAGATGGTAGATTGAGTTACTCAAATATAAGCATTTTGACACAAGCAGTGGCAGTGGCAGCCCTGCGGCGACGGCGACCCATCAGGAAATTGTGACAGAGTGGAAGTGGTATGACCATTGGGCCCTTTCATTGAAGGTGAGTGCATGACAGATGTGCAAAACTAATATCAGTGCTGCGAAAGGCGGCTTTGCTCAACACCTGAATATATTATTGTACTCTGAGTAGCCATCATAATTTTTGCTACACCTACACTATGATGCATTTGTATTGAGTCGTACCCTGCACTTCCATGTAACTACTAGGCTGACACATCCCAGCCTCCTCCTTGTCCATCTCCCTTGGCCGCGAGCCCTCTTCCGTGTCTCCAACTTTGATTCGAGTTGCCTTTGTGACTATGTAAATTCTCCTTGAGCTAGATTTCAACAGCGACGGAAGCCCTAAAGCTGAGCGCAGAGGACGTCTTCTGCGCCGAGCCCGGAGTACCCGGTAAGATACGATTAGAACTTTTATTAGGGTAATAACTTGCCTTGACTACTCTGCGCAGAAACGCTTGAGGGATATAACTCATGGTGAGTGCTTCTTGACATTATCGTGGCCCGGCAATCTTGAAGGCCTGGTCGGCGCACGCAGTGCCAGCTGACAATATAATCGGCGCTGATGTCTGATGGGCCTTGCAAACAACCTCCAACCTTGGAGTCTGGTCGACGCACTCAACTCCAGCGGCCGATATAAGAATTAGCCTTGGCGAGACTCTGCGCGGAAACGCTTTGGGCCCGGTGATAGCGTAGGTGGCGTAGACATAGCTATCGCATTAGAGGGGGGAAGCTGGATGCTCTGGAAGACAACGACCGGCGGAAAAAAGGGATAGACAAAAACGTGAGGCATTTCAACTGATGCCAGCACATCGAAGATGATGTGCTCGGAGGGGCATTGTGGGAGCCGGGGCCATATATCGAGAACGAGGAGAAAGGAGTGCCTGGTCTGGATGAGGGTGCTGAGAGGACTCCCCGGGATGGGATGGCGTAGGGGTAGACAGGAGCTCGGGCGGCGGAGACATGGCCCGTGACAGGAGGATGGGCGGCGAAGGCGGGGCTGGGTAGCGTTCTGACAAGGAACTCAGGACCCAGGACTACCACCGGAGGGGCGGTGATTCGTTGGTGTACGGCGCACAATCAGGGACGACTGGGCCAAATATCGGGCTTGAGGGGCCTTGGTGGGAGGCGAAGATCAAGGGTGATTAGCATGCTGAGAGTAGGGGTGAAGACTCATAGTGCGCGGGGGATTTTGCAGAAAAATATTCCCGCCGCGTAGAGCTCGTGGGGGTGCACACAGAAACTGGCACGCCTGATCGCATGCGTCAGTGTGATGGGAGTATAAGGAAGTAAAACTTGAACGTACTAGTAAAGCGCAGTCGTTCGTCACACCGCTCGATTCCTGCCCGCATCCCTTTATCTGCAGGCTCCTGGGCCTTGAACTCGCCAGATCTCACTTTCTCATTGACGTATTCTCTGCGGGAACAAAGCTCGGAATCTTGCCCATTCCTAGTCGACAGCATGAGCCCCAGTGTACGCGCACGAATGGTGTAGAGGGTGAGCTAACCTTGAAATACCGCGCTATGTCATTGAAATGTGCTCATTGGAGCCTTATTCGCCTAACACCTCTGGTTTGAAAGGATCACCGGTTTCACTCAAAGCGGCGACAATCCAGGAGCATGGCAAAATGTGTTGAAGTTGCCATCTGTAGCCTTTGCAGGCTCCCACAGCGATACCATGATACTACGCACCACGACGGTATAAGTAACGAGTCAAGGTCGGACTTCAGCAAGGCCGCCTCAGGCTGGGATTGTTTACGACTCCGACCAGTGAACCGCTGGCACAAAGTCAAGTCGTGGAGCTTACTAAGCCGCAGCACTACCGTGAGAGTCATTGCCTGAGACTCCGAAGTAATATCCTCATGCCTTGATAGTAATCACTATCATGACGCGTCAGATTCGGACATGGGTTCGGAATTCTTCTGATAACACCCACTATCCGAACAATCACAATACCGCGGCGACGACGAGTCCGACTCGTCAAGTTCAAGCGGACGATCCGGGTTCGATCGTCAACTTTGAGTCGCAAGTTCTCCAGTGGCAGTTGCACAACATTTCCGACGGGTTGAGGTATGTCGCCATGTTCCGGTTATCATAGTAGTAGTAATTCAAGTTTCCGTTTGATTTCGATTTGAGTCCGATTCACTCTCTTGAGCGGCCTAACCGTGACCTGAAGATAATAGTATTGACTCCAATACCGTGCTTTACTACGCAGCTCCCAATGCAACGTTGAAAACCTTACGTTCCCTGCGGTAGCAGCCATCCTGAGGGCGTCTAGTATCAGTACCAGTAACGGTATGACTCAAGTGGCCCGCTTCACAAGCTATCGTGCATCTGCCATCGACTACCTCGAACGACAATGGTCTTCTGACCTCAGCAACCTCACGCTGAAAGTCAACCCTTTCACTGTCGAAACGGTTATCCTCGGAAGGCAATGCAACGTGCCGTCTGTGTTGAAGCGGGTCATTTGAGATCCATGGCTTGGGACCGTAGGGTAATTCAGGCGGGTTTGGTGGAAAGATTCAGGCTGGATACAATTTGCGGCTTGCAGGCTTTGATGGACATTGAGTGGGACAGGCAGGAGGGGTGGTGTTCACCCTGTGTCGCGATGTGGAGGGAAGCGTGGGGGAAGACAAGGGAGTCTCTCTGGGCAGAGTTGGATTTGCTGATGGCTATTCCAGCGATGGTGACTCATCAGCATCAGTAGCCCTACTGGGTGTTTCCAAGTCAATAGTGTTTATTAGCAAACTCTACTGTTGTCACGCACCAAAAGTGTTTGGTAGCGAGAACATGGATTATTGACGAACCTATCATTCCAAATACAGAGCAGGACGATCACCATTCATTAATTCCCCATCCAAACGATCCTCGCTCGCTATATTCGTGTTATTACAGCATGCCGGCATTAATGACGTCAACGACTAAAATGAACACAATGCACTCACGTGTCTCTTTCATTTTCCCCACATCCTGTCACCAGACGCCGTCCAATCATTCACCACGCTAATTATATCTTGACGCTTGCCAAACACTGCTATGTCCGCCATTATACCGCTCCAATCTGCTCATTCCACGTTCATTCGCGTGTTCCGTTACAAGGACAACCCAAAGTCTCCTTGGGTTGCAGCCACTACGTCCTGTCCTCTCCCTATCAAATTTGGGGACCATCTAATCATCAGGGCTATTTCCTCAAGGCCCAGAAGCTGGTTTCTCGGTGTCGTCACTGGAGTTGCATGTTTGGAGAAAGATTGGGCAATTTTAGAGTTGACGCCTAGCAAAGCTGACTACGGACAATGCGCGCCGGATACCCCATTCCTCCTTGCCGTCCTCATGTCCTGGACTCGACTTCCCTCCCCCTATCGCATTCGATA
>MU266722.1:0-18948 GCA_021014945.1 Leucogyrophana mollusca | reverse complement strand
AACGTCGGGGCATCCGTCCATCGGTGTTCCATCCTGGGATTTTCGTGTGGGGGAGTCATTGAGCGAAGAGTTAGAGTGAAACAGACTTGGCCTGGAAATCGACGCGTGCGGAGTTGAGTGTCTGAGTTTTAAAATGGCGATCCGGCCGATTTCGCGCCACAGGGAAAACGTAAGCTGGGTCGAAAGTGTTGGAATGTCTTGGGAATGGGAAAAATATGTTTTACTCGGATGACATGTTGATTACCTGAGGTCCCAAAAATTGGAGGCGAGTTGCAAGACTGTTGCAAGGACCATGCAACTGCACTGCAATAGTCTTAATACATTATGTGCCCCATCTCAGGCAATCTCGTCAGTCGCATGAAAGTTATCTGATTAGATTTCATGCCAAACGCTTGCTAATATTCCGATAAAGTAAACATAATATTTCGGCCGTTTCCCAAATTCTGTAAAATTGCTGTGAAATTTCGGACGAATGCCAAGAGCTGATAAAGTCTTGAAAGGCAAATTCATAATTATCCGAGCTTGAAACTTTGATCTGGTGATATCACGCTCTCCTTGATTCACTGATGCCAAATCCGACACATCGCCTTCACCGTCGGCTCTCGCTGGAATTTGGTAGTCATCCTGTTCGAACACCAAAAGGTGTTCCTGTGTTGCTGGATGGAATTCAGCCCAGATGTAGTATATTTCCCGCTTGCGATTCAGCTCATTTATGTCTTCGGTATCGGCAGAAGACATATCCTCATCCATATCCTCATCGAGAGATCCCTCTATATCGTCCGAGAACGGATCGGCGTCTTCGGGGGCGTTAAATTGGTCCATCATAGCACCGTATTTGCAACGACGAAGACCATCGATGCCAACTTGAAAGTATGTAGCATCGATTTCTAAGCTCGGCACCACCTGTCCCTTGACATGTTGCAAGCGACATGGCCACGCAGTGGACGGGAGTTCTGCCAGCAGAGTCAGTGACACAGATTTTCGTACAAACAACATGAATTCGTACCGTCCGACGGCAGTAACGAGCGGCCTACGAGTGTGTTAAGAAACAGCGACTTTCTGAAGACGGGTCGTGAACTGGATTTCCCTATCACAATGGGATATATGACGCACCCAGCTTTTACCATTCCACAAAATGCAACAGAGAATCTTTGGGTATTCTCTCGCACCACTTCTTTTTCTATATTAGCTTTGAGAGCCTGCAAGATTGACTCTGCTTGAGCGCGGGCGCGATGGGACTGTTGAATCATCGGGGTCTCTCGATCAATAAGTAATCGAAGGTGTTTGAGGAGTGTGATTTGTGCTTTAGCTATAGCCAAGACTGGTGCATGCGCCTGAAGACGATGGTCGACCCATATTTTACCCAGCGCTTTTACAGCTATAGAGTAGCGGTCGACCCAGCCCTTGTCAAAACCTATCGTATGTGGGCTTTTACGAGGTTGGAGCCCGTAGAGATGGTAGTTTCTCCCTGGGCCAGTAAAATGGAAAGGTTGGCGAAAGAAAGTCCGTTTGAACCTCTCAAGGAGTTCGCATGAATCATGAAAGTCCGAGACATGGCGCCAAAGTGTGTTCTGAAGGTCTTGCAAAGAAACGATAGTCGTTCCTGCAATGGAATCGAGTGCCCGAAGCAGTTGGAGCGAGGATTCTTCCCCATCTGACACTTGTCTGCGGCTCAAGGTGCCAGTGCCCCGGCTAGCCGCAACCGAGGCGACCAATTCGGAGACACGTCGGCTCAGTGCATCTTCCGCTTTGCGGAGGGCGCCAAGGAGATTGTAAAGGGCTTTGCTGCAGGCCTCCACATTCAGCAGAGCAAAGGCCATGGCTGCATTATCGGACGAGTCGATGCTCTGTATTCTCCTCCACATCTCACCCAGAGCTTGTTTGAAGTTTCGTACGGCGATCTTGAAAGGGTCTATGGAGGAAAACCCGTCGTTCGTACTCAAGTCCACGCTCCCAAGCCCATCCAAGACGTTCTGAGCCCTGCCAATGAGCATCTGCAAGGACCGCTTTACCTCTGTCAGGGTGGCTTCATCCATATCGGCTGATGTAGATGGGAAGAGGAGACAAGATTTGGGCACCGTTGTTCGGCGTCAATCACCATTGTTGGATGCGATCTGCTGATAGATTTCAAGGCTACCCTTACACCCATCTTACGACGGCGCCTTAGATTTCACACAGGTCATTGCTGTGTAGCGCACCACTCGCTCATCGATGGACCCGATCTCTCTTGGGACAGTTTGCAGCACGGTTGTTTCAGTTGCAACCTTTGTTGCAGACAAGGTTCAGAGACTCGATAAAATCACAGACGACGAATTAGGTTCTGCCAAAGTTTACAAGAGAAGTCTCGGCGCATTCTCAAAGGATGTGACGAACATCGAGGTGCAGCTGACTACCATCGTAACGCACGGAAACAAGGCTGCCGTAGCCTCATTACTGGACACTCCAGATGGACGGCAGTCATTGAAGGATCTTCGCCAAGCCCTCAGCCTCGCCGATATCAGACTGAAGAAGAACGAGCCGATTATCGATGAGCTCATTTCGGGCGTCCAAAATCGCAGGGGCTCAAGTCACCTTGACTTTGTTTCCTTGCTCATCGACCCCGAGAGGGATGACGGAAGGTTTAAAGCGGCTCTGAGAGAAGCATCGGACATCATTGACGATACCCGCGCGGACCTCACGCGCTGCTTCACTCAGTTTTGTAAGCTCTACGAGATACACAGCCAGACGCAGCGTGATGCAGCCATATCCCTTCATCCAACTGTTGATCGTCGGCGGGAAGGCAGCCATACTCCCCGAAGCGCCCTTAGTTCCATCCAGTTGTCCTTCTATAACGATCCATTCCATGTAATTGTCGACGAATCCTGCGCACTCGCGGTGGCCGAAGATATTGGAGTCTTGACCCCGGATGGGACTCGGATGGATCGTTACACATCGTCGATGAGGGATATGGCAGAGCGATGGGTCCACGATGCTGTTGGAGACAACACAGTAAAGGACATCGGAAAGGCTCAAATCAGAATGATTGAGCGCCTGCAAAGCGTCCTCGACGTGGAATTAGCTGCATTCAAACGCGCGGGCCCGAGCGTGTCCAGCAGCGAAACCGTTCGGTACGGCCATCTAGCCGATATCAAAGCGAGTACGCAGAAGGAAGTTCAACGGGCGAAAACCCAGAGATTTTCTACGGCCTTCTGTGGTATGGTTAAAGCAGGGTGTGTGCGTACCTTCTCACGAATTTGCCGGGTTTTCATCAATGTTGCCCAAGGAAATCTCTTTTTCTCAACGCGCTCATTGGGTCTATGATCCTTCCATCTGACGGTACGCATTATTAAGTGGACGTGTTGTTATACTGATATCAGGTTCACAGAGTTGCCGTCGACCGCTTGGCCCTGCCGAGTCCGTCATGTTAGGGGTCAAGCTATGCCAAGCCTCGAAATCGATGCACCATACTTCCAGGAAGCCATAGTTGGTCTCCAGAGCAAGAAAGTAGGCTTTATGATGAAAGGTTATTCTCCGCCTGGAGAGAAAAACCTCTTCTCTGCTCTTTTTGAGGACTCCCAAGAATCCAACATTGGCACAGCTGCTGAGATAACCCTGAAACGAGAATTGTACAAGAGCTGGGTCGATTTGCACCCCAAAACGAAAGAAAACCTTTTGAAGTTCGAAAAGAACGGGTATCACATTGCAGAGGTGGCATCCGGGGAAGATCATGTTGTAGACTTGGTGGGTTTTAATCCTTTGTTGCGTAATTGTGAGATTTGTTTGTACAAATCGGCTTCGGTACTTTGCAGCTCGCCCAAGTCAATGACATCGTCCGGTTATGCCGCCGCTTTGACGTGTCGTTGCCCAAGCGTCACACAACCTGGCCACTACTCAAAATTGAATTCGAGACCCTACGGAACGAGGCGCTGGAAGGGGAGTTTGAGGTCAGGTCTGCTTTTCTGAATGGTCCTTTTCTGATCAAATTGGTTTTGCAGTTCATTGATCTTCCAGTAAGCACGACTATTTTTCGACGATAGGTTTCAGCTTTACACGGGTTCCCTGCTGGTAGGGCATCGGAGAAAGCGACTGCAGTATGACCGTGAGTTCTTCCTAATTTTTGCCTTTGAAGCTTGGCTCACATTGTCTATAGTTTCATAGTTTTGAAGACTTGGTTAGACGTGTGGCCAAAGAAGTCAATGCAGTTGTCCCGGTGGTCTCATTCAAGGAAGTGTCCAAGGGGGATTGGAAGCTTCAGCTGCCTGATATAGTTCAATCGGGCCTCGGGCGCGCACCTGACCTCGTATTGTGTACCCATCTTGATCAGGTTGGTGACGACAGTCATTATCTAGGCTATTTTAACCTATCTCTTCCAGGTTATGAAAGACCGCGTTAGTCAACAAGTCGCCAGTGTTTCAAATTCCTTTTGGAAGAACAGTGACACCAAAGATCGAGTCCTTAGTTGCTCGTCACGAATGGGTTTTAGTGCTCGCACCCTTCTTCGACAGTCCGCGCGCGTAAAACCAGACTTTGACGACATATGGAATGAGAAATCTATAGCCTATCATGTGAGTGCGCCCCCTGCTAGAGAGAACGTCTTCTGACGCAAGAAACCACCCAGTGCACGGAGAAGATCCTCGGCGCACTCAAGCCACAAGAAACATACAACCATATGAGTTTCGCTAACTGGACGAAGGCGCTGATCGAGCAACGGGACAAAAGCGGCTTACAGGGCGCTATCAAGCGCATCGTGACAGACATGGTCATATCGTCCCACAGACGCATCCTGGTTGCAGAAGGTGCGAGGTTGGCTAGACAACTCCATCAAGCAATAAGCCACCAGCAGTAAGTCGCAATTTCCAGCTTTTCCCCACTCTAACATTAGTGGACCCCTAATTCAAAAGTCACTTGCTACTCACCATGCATCGTTCCGCGGAAAAGCGGGAGGAGGCTTATGATGTGTTCGCGGCTGCGAAGCAAAGCTACCTAAAAGTGTTGGACGAGTGGCCGCAGTTGAGTGCCGCCATGCAACTCAAGTCATCAAAGAGACTTCAAAACGCATTCTCCACCCTTGATCGAGAAGCTCAAGCTGCTGCGCTGAAAGCTATCGACAACGTGCGAAAGGGCGGTAACCGAGCATGGCAGGTATGCGAGCGACCATTGCCAGCCGCCCCACGCTCATGCTCACCTGGGCTCGTCCAAAAATAGCACGCCAGTTTCAATGACAAAGACGTTATCGAATTCGGTCACGTCGCCGATGCGGAGATGTTCCTTCAAGAAGTCCAGGGAGATCTGAACAAGTCCCTTTCCGACCTGAAACGAAAGTTCGTCACGGCAGTCCGCAAGCTCGCGAATCAGTCACGCAGCGAGCACTTCGATTCAATGAAAAGCAAGATCCAAGGTTTGAAGGGTGATCTGCAACCAGAACTGAAGGAGGACATCATCGAGGAGCTCAGCGATCGCAGTGAAACCGTGGAGAAGTTGGTGTTCTCGACGATTCGCCGCAAAGTTATGCATACCGTCGCTACCAAACACAACGCCGCGTCCGCTTATCGAGTGCTTCAGATGACCATTGCGAAGCCACTCTTGAAGCAAAAGCCGACGGAGGAAACCGTGGAAAGGCTGGTAGACAGGAATGTTGTCGCAGATTCAGACCCTGGTTCGCAATTGGCTGACCTTGGTTTCATGCTGCGCGCTCCAATCGCTGTGATCGCCGCTATTCCATGGCTCCTTGGGTCCCCGATTTGGCCTTTCATGAAGCAGGTGCGTTCTTTTGTGGACAGGCATTGAACGCCCTGTCAGCTATCAACCTGTTTAGAGCGAGAAGCTTGTGATGAACAAGGAGGCTTTCGAAGGAGAATTGAAAAAGTCTCTGTGCCGTCCCTTCATCAGTACTCTGCAGGAAGAGGCGCAGACGACGCTCAATCGGATGATGGAGAAGAGTTCCGATGCTGCAAGGGACGCAGTAAACGACGCCCTTGTGTTGGAGGAGCAGCGGTATGCAAGTGAGCGAGAGCTGGAGAAAGAGCGGACATCTGCGCAAACGGTTGCTACAGCATTGGGCACGCTTTTGAACCTCGTGGCTGCCGAAGCTGCCATCCATAAACTGCAGGAGTGCTTGAAAAACTTGCCTCCTGTATGAGACTTGTGCGTTTGGAAAAGGGTTGATTAGATACAATTTTCCGTGGTGTTCAATGGGATGAAAGAGTGGCACCGAAGCTTGTCCGGATGGGCATGTGCTATGTAGTTTATACATAGTGTATGCGATTCCTTGTAACCCCTTTAAGTCCCGCAGACCTGCACAGCCTGGGTCATACTGGAATACAAAAAATATGAGATATATCGAGTGGCTGAGAGTAATTGGTCGTAGTTTGACTTGAACTCCTCGGTGGGGAGCCTGAATGAATGTGGGTCATGTGGGGCTAGCTAGTAAGGCTCCACGATATGATAAACCAAGATACAGGGCATATTATTGTACAGGGATTGGATGGTGACGGACGTGTGGTGGTGTGGGCTCGGTTGATACTTGCGACCTCGTATACGATGGCGATTTATCCAGGTGAGGCAACACGTACGGACGGAATAAGAATGATCGTGGGATGCTAAAACCTTGCGGCAGATTAGGGGGTACAGTGCCAACGGCGCTATGAAATTCTTGTTGGGGTAGCAAGATTATCCTCCTCGAGCTCCGGTGCGGACCCGTCCATCTCCATCTCGTTTTTGTTCCCCGAATTACGCACCGGTGCGGTCGTAGCAGCGATGGACACAGAAACTGAGGTCACAGTCGCCTCGCTCGCGGTGGAATCTCTACGAGAGACTGGAGCACGTGACCTGGTCGCTCTCCGTTCGGGCCTTTTCTCGTCTTGTGCCTCGACCGGACCGTCTGTAGCGGCCACAGATGGCGATCCGGCTGTGTGCCCGATTGACTGAGGCGGGGAAACTGCTTCTGACGCTGACGTGCGAGCAACAGCTGTGGGAGCCGCAACGCCTCTGGGGTTCCGCGACCGTTTAGCGGGGTAAGAGGCGTCTCCGTCATCCGGCTCCTTCCGTTTCCTCTTATTGCCTCCTCCCCCACCACCGGTGCCTCCGCGCCTTTTGCGCGGACTAGGTGCGTCTTTGGGTTCCTGCCCGAGAGCAGGGGTGACGTCGATAAACGGGAGTTGGGAAGCGACGGTTTCTTCGACATCGCGTACCTTCGCTGCAGGGCGACGCGCACGGTTGGAGGATCGACGCGTAGGATCTTCGACTATGGAAATTGACGCTGGGAGGCCGAGCGTTGTGGGATCGAGTTCGGGGAGTGAGAGAGCGAGTCTACCGAGAGGGTGATATAGGGGGAGAGGAGGTCCCATGGTGGATTTAATTCGTTTCTTGTAGGGTCGAGTGGCAAACGCTGCCGTCAGAGTCACCGCAGACGTGGTAATCGGCTGGGGTGAGGAGGAAGAGGAGGAGCCGTGGGTGGAATATGTGCCACCAGTCGAGTGCAAGGTCACTGACTGTTCGGTACTTGGAGGGGGGGAATGGGCCGACGGCGATTGGTACGTGACTTTTGGTTTTCTCCGTATAACTGAGTTGGACGCCGATGGTATTGAGAAAACGCTTGTCATGTTGGTATCGCTTGCTGGACGAGATAACTTAACGTCGTCAATGAGCAAAGGTACCATTGGAGTGATAAAAGGCAGCTTACCGTTGCTGTTTGGAAGTTGCTAAGTTATGCGGATAACCTGAGCGTTCACACCGCCCACTAAAACCGAGTATTGAAGGTTTGGGACAAGCGAAAGGGTTTATGCCCGACCAGTTCCTGCGAAATGCACAAAGAAGAAGAAACCTTTGGGCGATGGAAGTTGGACGACAACTATAAGCAAGGCTTGTGGTGGAAGCTGGTGGCCAAGCCCTGACGATCCTTGACCAGCTTTGATGATTCCGGGTGCTGTTAACGTTTAGTTGCCGGTCACACTGAGTCGCCGGAGTGCCTTACTCGGACTTAGCATAATGATCTCACCCTGCCACAATCCCCCGAGTCGACCACGAGCCTTAGGTGGCGTATTGACATTGCGGATGAGGTATACATAAGCCAGCTAGGCTCTGGTTATTACACTTATTCCACTATGGTAAACGTCCTTCGATACCAGAAGTAAGTAAGTCCATCCAGCTCTAGCCCCGAGTCTCGATTAACGGACTTCATTTCGGAGCGGTGTGAGCATCGCGATCGACATCTCTTCCATTACTTGGAGTCTCTCCCGCTTGGCCGCCCAGATGGTGGTATTGTGGCCACTGGCAAAATTGCGAGTGAAAAGCGGAGGGTTGTCGAGAGCTTTCGCTTTGCCGCTGTGCGGCGGCGAGAAAAATGGGACACGGAGGTCAATTAGCTATCTTCTGTCGCGAGGTCGAGCCGCGCCAATTTTCAGGTACCCAATCCTTCATCGGTGAACAGTGTGGTGTTTGACGCGGGCTTGCGGCAGTGGCCACCTCAAGGCAATATACCCCCATGCATATTTAAAGGTATCTGCAGAATTAAAACCTGGATTAGATGTTGATCTCTTTGGGGGACGGTGAGTTCTCTTCAGCAGCTGAGATGGCGCACTAACAGGCCTGGTTGAATATGGAATAATTGTGAAACAGCAGCCGGACGACCCACATAGGACCGCTGGCATTCCTAGGTCACCCACCCATATACACTCATCACAACACCCACGAGGGCAAATCAAGTTTTGAAGAACCCTCCTTGCACACTCCGCCCAATTAATATCACACACTAGCTTTGTAAACCCGCCACCGACTGCCACCGATGGCTGTGGTAGCGTCACGAGAAGGCGTGGCGGCCCTAGCTGCGGGAAATAGTGGATCGGACGCTCGGCGCTTAACGGGACATACCCACCACCGACTGCAACCTGCGTTAATGGCCACTGGGCCAAGCTGCTGCCAAGCTGTTCTTGAACTCTGTGGTGAGTTATGTCACCGGTTGATTACGTTTTGACGCGACTGCGCTCGACTGAGGTCGCTGGTTGCTCAACTACTGGTATAACCACGATATAGGTCTCCCGCTGTATCCCGCGACAATCAAGTACCCTTGGCTTCACTGCCTCGTCGTCATGATGTAACTAACACCTATGGTGCTCGATGATATTCAGAAGCTCGTCCCGCAATAACTTATAAGTATTTCAGAATTGAAGTATGCTATGACCGGTCCCGCTCCCCAATCAAATCTCGTCCTGGTGAATGGCTAATTGATAATGACGACGAATTTAAACAGCCGATTCCACATACTTACTGTAATTTAGACTTCAGCTCCACACCGAGTGCCCGCACTCTAAGTTTAATTTGCAGGATTATATGTGGCGCAAACCTTGTGAGCGACGACACGAGTCGCGTTCCTCGGCATGACTTTGACATCCTGGTATTGGCCTGTGTACGTCTGAGCTATAGACATGTAAGTGTGAATACCGAGTCAAGGCGATGGAGGCAGAGTACTCACTGGGTGAATTTCTGCATTTACCATCAGTATAGAAATAAAGGTTCATCTGGAAAGCTCCAGCGCCCCGTGTTGAAAAATCGAACGAGCCGAGATGTCCCGCGATGGCAGGGTTCTGATGTTTCATGCAATGGGCACACCCGCGAGCCCCTAGCGTGTCACCGGTGCGAATTTGCCACGTGGCGTCGTGGTGTTCCTTCTGACCCGAGGAATAGTGGCCGGAATGGATGTTGATGTCGTAGTGCACGGTCTGAGTTTCTACTGCTGACACCATGGCGGCAGTGCCTGCAAGAAGAACAGCTGCAGCTCTAATGTCGAAAATCATGCCTGTATCTGTGTGAGCAAGGCGGCAGAGGTCGTGTAGAGCGGTTTACCTGGTTGGTGATGACGGGGTCAACTGCTGGTCAACTAGAGCAGGGCAGGAAAAATGCGGTAGTTGGTGCTAGCTATGGATCCGTCCAATGACTTTTATGCAGAATGAGTGAATACCCCGAAATCGTCGATGGCTTCATAAAAAGGTCAGGCGAGCTACGCCAAGCACGCAGGTCAAAAACGCTCCACTCTCCAGGACACTCTTCATTGGTCATAGTTAGTGGACGATACACATGAATTCGGACCCGTTGTGGGTAACAAGAGCGATTTCGCCTCCACACACACGAGGAACAGCGGACTAACTTGCAAGTTAGAACTTTCTTGATATATCGGAATTATGTATAGCGTCAATATGTCGGCGCGAACATGAGCTTTTAGGGGTTTTCGGCATGAGTGCAAATCCCGGAGCCACATGACTTCGGGGCTCGGACTCCGATATGGATGTCTTTCCCGCCTATCGGCCGCGGGATGTGGGTTGTAAGGTTTTGTATACATTCTGGAGTTGACATACTTCGACCAAGCGTTCACATTGACCCTTATTGATGGGTTAATCATCGGCTCGCGAAGTGGGGCTCCCTGGCAATGAATGCGACATACTTACCAGCATATCTTGATTGTCTTACTTCCATGGTTCGCTTTCTCGTGCATGTGACTCAAGGCATGATATGGGCCAGTTACATATACCAGCCTCTTTGGCCCACGTTCCACAGGCTAGACAAGCATCACAACTCAGGGCCCACCCGGTGAGCCCCGCCCGTTAGTCGCGAAGTCGCGAGAAATCGTCATCTCCCGTAGATAGCTTTGGTTTGGCGTCTCTCGTCGCGTGGTTGGCTCGGTCATCGGTCGTGGTTAATGGCAATATCGACTTTCCGCAGGATTTGATGCTGTTTCTAGATCCAGATTTAGCTTCAGACCCAACAAGCCAAGCGCGCCGACGTTTGCCGATATTGCGCATCAAAAAATTCGACTCCGACCTATGAGAAGAGGTGTTTTCAGACTGAAATCTGGGATGGGGGTCGACTAGACTCGCGACCAGCCTGCGTACGTAAGCTCCCGCCTCATATGAGCAAGTAATATGAAGGCTTGTTTCACAACGTAGCGTAGCGGAGTGTGAAACGGCTGGTGACGAGCCTAGGGGTCGACCCCCCTTTCCACAGATAAAAAACCATCTCCAGAACGCATTTGGGCTCCGCGCCTTGACATTTTGACGTGCATCCATGCGCCTTCGCCTTTTCCGGTCAAGTTCGGCCGCAATTCGTCGCCAGAGGGCGGGTGACTTTTTGTGAATCGAATCTCCCTACGGTTTTGCTGAATTCTGCATCCTATTCTTCAGACCTAGGCGAAACTCCGCCGACAAAGTTTGAGGTCAAATCTATAATCTCAGACCCTACGGAAAGGCAGCCAGTCACGAAGTCGCGAGAAATCGTCATCTCCCGTAGATAGCTTTGGATTGGCGTCGCTCGTCGCGTGGTTGGCCCGATCATCGATCGTAAATAATGGCAATATTGTCGGTGAATACTCCATGAGTCTGGTTGAATCTGGAGTCTAGTGTCCCGAAAACCCGTCAAGGCATAGGACAGTGTGGATATATTACGATACCTTGTGTCCGTCGAAATGAGAGAACACGCAACGAATACCCTCGAATTTCCGTAAGGCTGCGGCTCAGCTTTCATGGATCGGCTCGCGATTGTTCAGAACTCCGCCACCAACCAGGACCTTACGAACCCAGCAGACACTAAATTCTTCGCGTTTGTTATGGTATTCAGTCTTCTGCCATACTCTGGCCGACTTCCTATATCTCCTCATAGCGTAGTTCCCAGTTCGCTCAGTTCGTTGATGGATCTTGACATGGCTTGGGAGAAAAACTGCTAGAAAGTCGCTTGCCGTGCAGTTGCATGCTGGACGACAATACAGCCAAGAGCTTTGTCATAAGTATCTCGACATTAAACCCCAAAGGAGGGCGATGAAACCGGCCGAAGCTTACTCACCGCGCGGGCGACTGTCCTACGCCAACGTTGCTTTGCAATCGACGTCGTTTCCACCGAATTCGACCGCTCAATCGCTCAGAATTCCCCCGCACTCACTTTCGGGCCCAGATATCTGGGACGATCCTCGATAGTCCTCGATCCATGTTGAGCAGGCTTGGCACTCAGAACAGGATTATATTCGTCAACAGTGCTTATCCACACGCTCTTCACCTTTCTGCCTCCGTTTGCTCCTTGACCGCGAAGCTCTCTCCTGTCCAGCCGAAGCGACGTGTGAGACGTCTCCCAAGGGCCCGTGCCTTCCAAAAGTCAAGGGAGGGCCCAGGATGTGGACTATGGCCTGGGAAGTTACGCGTCAGCATCCCAACTCGTCAGCAGGCAGTCGATACGAACAGGTGAAGCTGCGTTCGCTATTTGTGAAGAGCCATGCCGAACCGCGCAGCTTGATAGCCGACCATCCTAACTGGGCAAACGCATATAGGATTTCTGACCACGGAATAGAACCCCTTTGCTGATTTAATTCAGCGCTGAAAATTTTGTGACTCTCAAGAACGTCGATACGCTTAGGTCACGTGACTTACTCGGAGGCCATTCTGAAGATGCTGGACCATGTCTTCAGTACTCGATTCGGTACTGTCAGCTTAGCGACGACAGGTTCTTGAGCTTCTTCCGCTACGCTGGAAGGCTCGTCTTCGGCGCCAGAGGTTGAATGCGAAAGGACAGGGGCACCACGGCGCTTGACCTTCGCTTTTGCAGATTCGGGCTTGGGAGCAGGTGCCGGAGTATGTCCGATATCCGTGAAGAGTGCACCGGGAGAGGGTATGATCAGCGCTTTCTCTTTCTTGCGGACGACTAAGACCAAGGAGGTTAAGATAGACGAGTAGGGTGGCCTTGTAAAGCTCACCAAGGTTCGCCCACGGCTCCTTGGGACCTTGATAAGGACGCAGTGCTTCCTGGACAAGCTTCTCCAGCTTATGCCCGATGATGGGTTTCATAACTCTATCCGCATTGCGCCAGAATGCAGCAAATTCTTCATCCACTTTGTCGCAGTCTTGTGCCCATGTCACGGTCTAAGTAAAGAGCTGGAGTTGCGTGAAGTACTGCTCAACAAACTGCGACCCACCTTTGGCCCCTTGGGGTAGAAGTACTTGTCTACAGGATACGCGGATGCACCAACCTGTAATGTCCCGTCTTGGTTATGAAACCCACCCACCAGCTCCCTTCTTAGTTTCTTGTAGCGCACATCCATGTCTTCGAAGAGTTCTGGGTCCAGTTTGGGTCTGTGTCTCTCGAGAATCCCCAGGGCGTCACTTACGTTTCCCCAGTGCTCGAGGAAGCGGGAGAGGAGATGCGAAATGCGCTCGCGCTGCTCTGGAGATTTGCTCATGATCGTGTCCAGCTGATCATACAACCGGGTCCGCTTCCATCGGTGTACTTCGTCCTCTTGCAGGAGGATGATGACGATATTGAATAGATCGTCATTATCCTTACTTGGACGGGTTGTATACTTGTTCTTTCTCCACTCGTTATCCAGGAACTGCACTTCGAAATCTGCGACGCAGGACACTTAGTACATAAGCTTCCTTTAGAGACAGCCGTGCTCACGAGATCGAAGAGGCGGGGAAGACGCTAAAACCACCGGAAAGCGCTGTTTGAACCTCTTCTCGATTCCAAAGAGGAATGCGCGGACATTGAGCAGCTCTTCCTGGTACTCCGCTGGAATTGCTCGTCCCCTGGAGACCGAGCCTTTAAAGCGCTCCATAGTTGATCTGGCTTTTTTCAGACAGCCGAGCACAATGTACCATTCCTAAGAAGTGAATCAGCATATGAGATAATGTAGAAATAAATGAGATTCACCCCGAAATCCATGTAGACATCAAAGAGCATTTGTCGCGCAGCTCGGTTTCGGAGGAGCGCAACTGGCGGCCTGGTCTGCACTGAGCTATGTTCGAGACGATGATTGAAGTGTTCTTCTAAATATTCCGCAAGATAGGACGGGTCTGTGCGTATCTGGATGAGGTGGTCCCTCGCCAAGTTGAATTCCGCATCTGCGATGGCGTACAACGACTCGAAAGAAAAGCCCTCCGGATGGATGTAAGAACGAAGGTTGTTTTGTCTGGCAATCGACTCCCAACCTGTTTCAGCACCTTCTAGAGTCAGGATCTCGGGGGGAGGGAGGGGTGGTTGCGGCGCCAGATCTGTCAAATCGACATCACGTAGTAGTAGCTCTGAAGCCCTCAACAGGACCGATAACTGTCCCAGTGAGTACAACAGCAGACGAGTTTCCACGGTCGTAAACCTACCAGCTTGATTTGCAGTTCGTATACCAGAATAGCGTCGCTGACGTTCAGAGCCTCGCCCATAGCTTGGAGCTGGAGACCATCCAAGCCATCGTCATAAGTCTTGGCCCACATGATCATCTTTCCATATGTCGATCGGTCGCCGTAACATAACAGCGAGCAACCGTCCACGTAAACACGCTTAATGGCAGTTGCGACGACACCAAAGGTTATCTACTCGGAACAGGTAAGTTGGAGACCAGTTTGAGCATTCGCGGTGACCAACATTATCGTGATCATGCTGAGCAAATTCGGACGGGAAAAGGTGCGCTCGGAAATGCAACAGAGAAAGGACTGGGAGGTATGTTTGAGTTGGCGGATAGTGTAGTCAAAAGACACGATCATACATTTTGAACCATTACAATCTGTTAGGTCTTCAAGGTTGACGAAGTTGAGGAGAAAATCTGTTCGCTGGCTTGCTAGTCGAGACTTGTAATCCGACTTTCCTGATGCCTCCTTGATGACGGTCACATCTGGAGCGTGACCTCCCGGGATTCCAGGCCAAGCTGTGCGCAGTAACTCTCTCTTCTTTGCGCGTGTTCTCTAGGGGAAAGTTAGATACCATCAGGGGAGCTGGTGACGCCGAGTAGAGACCCGGTACCTTTGTCCATCTCTTTCTCAACGTGTCTTCGTGAGCAAGCACAATCCCGTGCAGTGTGTCGTATACGTGAAACAGCTCCTGCAAATCGCGAGTGATTTTCACCTGGGCGTACTCTTGAGACCATATAGCCTCAGGTCGGAGGTGTTTAGGTAATGTCGAGAAGACATTGCTAGGATCCTTCCAGAAATTAGGGTCGTCCCAGCGCTCATCGTCGCTGCCCTCTTGGCCGGACATGCTGTATATAATAGTAGTCAAAAACCCAGTTTGAGACAAACGAGCAATTCAAGAAGTGGTGGAGAGCAGGTGGTGGTCGTACATACTGGTCAGAGTTCACTCAAATTGCAGCTCGCCGTCCCCCTTGTTTGAGGCTCCGCGCCACAATCGCGACATCGGCTCTGTGTGCAGCTCGGGTTCGAACTTGTCAGATTTTTCGTTTACCGTTTACGCATGGCGACACGACGAAGGACATACATATCAACTGCAATCGACTATCGAGGTGTTGGGCGCTTTCGTCGCTATAAGTAGCTTGCTATTGTACCCGAAGAGTAATAGGCTCTGCTCTTTCGAGGTCTTCTTCGAACCAGAGCAACCGGCTTGCTTCAACTTGATTCCAACCGTGTCCATGGGATTGCGAGTCGACCCAGGTTGGGGCAGGTATAATCATCATCACGTCCCGGGTGAATTCTGGCCGCCCTTCGTCGCCGATGTTGCTCGCGATCCCTTTCACAGGGAAATACGTTAACCAATAATGAGGCTTCTGTCCGACTGGACGGCTTTCGACAAATAGCCATCACGTTGCCTCGCCCCCTCAGCGCGTCCTGTGCCCGGATGACCCAGGCATATGCTATAAAGACCGCACGACCACGGGTGACTGGTGACCTTCTTCATCGCGGGAGGTCATTTCCCTCCCAACACCCACTTAAGTCCTCAAGTCCTTCAGTACACACCTTCGCAGGACCTCCATGATGTTCCAGCCTCAGTACGACGTCCTCATCGCAGGTCTCATATCTGTGGGCCTTATCGGTCTTCTTGCTAAGATCAGAACGACAAGCGCGTCGCTACCTCTGCCTCCCAGTCCTGGTCCTGGTCACCCCCTCTTTGGCCATAAACTTCTACTACCATAGTAAGCGTCAAGGTCGTTGTAGGGGTCTCATTTCAGTTGACTCAGTAGTCCTTTGAAGCCCGTTTCTTACAATCGCAGGATGGATTGACAGCCTCGGGCCTGTCATCTCTCTACAGCAAGCTCGGCAGACTGTTGTAATTATCGGCCGCTATAAGGTAGACTTACTTGTAGCTCACACTGCGCAGTAATTCTCAGCATTATGCCTGACGTTATAGGCTGCGGTAGAGATCATGGAGAAGCAAGGTGGCCTGTTAGTCGATCGCCCGCGTTCCGTTGCTGCTGGCGAACTTCTCTCGGGCGGTATGAGAATACTCTTTACTCCTTCTGGAGACAGGTTCAAGAGGATGCGCCGGTGCGTTACTGGATTTATTTGAGGGGTTTGGACCCATCTGATCCTTCTACAAGGGCAATTCATACACATCTGCAACCCAAAGCGGCTGAGAGTTATCAGTCTTTACAAATGGATAACGCCAAGACGACAATTTTTGATTTACTCGCGGATCCCAATCAGT
The DNA here is from genome assembly GCA_021014945.1 of Leucogyrophana mollusca. NCBI lineage: Eukaryota > Fungi > Basidiomycota > Agaricomycetes > Boletales > Leucogyrophana > Leucogyrophana mollusca. The sequence goes on along the minus strand of MU266722.1, from coordinate 2,571 downwards.
TCCCAAATCACGCTCGGAAGTATGTGGTGCAGTTCACGATCCCTACCGTGATTTCTAACAATAGAACAAAAGGTATGCTGCATCGGTGGTACAGAAAATTGCCTATGGGAAAACTACTCCAACATCTGCGTCCGATCCTGAAGTCCAGTCAGTTCGTGCCGCGCTCGACAGACTGCGTGTTGCGATGCGCCCTGGAGCATACCTGGTAGACTCTTTCCCGTTCCTCAAGTACCTCCCATGGTACGGCCGCGATCTGAGGCGCGGCCACGAACTTGACACACAACTCTTCGCTGGGCAGTTGAACAGGGTGAAGCAGCAGCTAGTTCGTGATGCTCTCTGCGTGATTTGGTGGCCATTTTGACGCACAATAGGGAGACGACGAAGCTGGGCCTTCCTTCGGAAAACACCTGCTGGAACATGAGCAAGATTACGGGCTCTCTGAAAAAGAAATGGCTTATCTTGCAGGCGCGTTCTTTTCTGCGGGCTCTGATACGGTACGGATAGTTTACCAATCAATGCACGAATGTGGATCTAACTCGAGCCCTTTCGGATGACCTAGACTGCACTAGCCATCTGCATTATCATTATAGCCGCAGCGCGCCATCCAGAGGCTCAGGCTAAGGTCCAAGCTGAATTGGACACCGTTGTGGGTAACCAAAGAGGTACGGTTTGGCTAGTGGTTTAAAGACACTGGCTCATAGTACCTCTCATGGGTTCAGCGCCCACCTTTGCCGACGAAAGTATGCTTCCGCAAGTCCAGGCGTTCATATTAGAGTGTATGCGCTGGAGGCCTATTGCGCCCGGAGGTATATTTGTTCGTTTCGTCGGTTCTGCGAATGTTCACCTCTCCACTAGGCGTGCCCCATCGAGCGACTCAAGACATTATCTGGGTATGCTTTGATTACCTTTCTCTTCGAAAGCCCCACTGATCGCACGCGGCAGGAAAATTACTGCATCCCCGCTGGAACGACTGTTTCTGGGAATCACTGGTGAGCTCTTCGCCGCCCAATCAATCATTTACTCACTTGTCATTCATAGGGCCATTTCCCGTGATCCCGACGTCTTTCCGGATCCAGAGAAATTTGATCCTCAACGTTGGATCGACGGTGCTGGTCAAGTCAGGGATGACCTCAAATTCCCCTCCTTTGGTTTCGGAAGACGGTGAGCAGTAACGGACGCGTCCCATCCCAATTAACGCTCATCTATCAACAGGATATGTCCCGGATTGCATGTCGCCAATAGGTTGGTTCATTATCAGTCCAGCTGCGGTATACTTCGATGATTCACTGTTTCAGGTCGATATTTATCAATGCAGTGTTGATATTGTGGTCCTTCCGACTTTCGATAGACAAGTCACAGCCCGTTGACGATATGTCTTTTATGATTGGCGTCATCCCTGAAGTGAAGCCCTTCAGCGTCGTGTTCGAACCTAGGATCGAGGAGAAGGAGTTAAGGTACATCATGGAAGGATATTCGGAGGGGATATAAGAGCACCTAGTTTACCTGGAAGACGAGCGTACTGATGCTGCAGCGCGTAGCCCGAAATGTGTAATAATAACTACGCATCGCGATTGCACGACGAAGGACATCAACTACAATCGACTGTCGGGCCGTTGGGTGTTGCGCTCGTCGTCCATGACGCGTTGGCGCCCGTGCGGCGCTCTCGTCGCTATATGGGGCAATGTAGGTTGCTATTGTATCCGAAGGTAATTCCAGGACCCCTGATAATCCCTAGGGAACCCTGATTGCCATCCGGACAAAAATCTTGGAAATCCGTGAATCTCCCTGTGTAGCATCCGGACAAGGGAACCCCGGATGGCGAAAACTCCCTGTGTGAGGGTCCGGACGGCGCAGGTGGCGGCAGATGGACCCTGTGGGAGGTCCGGACATAGGTACTTAGGGCTCGCCAAGTTATGTAGCAGTGGTAGTGCAGTCGTCAAGCATTAGTATTATGTATTCGGCGGGCAGCGCAATGCTCGGTGTTCGAATCAGCTCAAGTGTATTTTTTTTTTACTTTTCTGCAAAGCCGTTCGCCACCATATGCAATTAACTCCTCTTCACTTGACATCGGCTGAGCACCCTGTATTTTTCATCCATCCATGGGTGATATCATCGACTTCACTTCTGAATTGGACACAGAAACTTCTTTTCAAAATGATGAATGGATTTGCAAAGGCAGACAATAAGTACCCTACAAGAAATATCCCGTTGTCATTGGCCAAACCACTGGCGGAAGTCACGACTATTCCGCCCGGCATACGCACACAATATTTTCCACCATCAGACCTCTCCGTACGCGACTTCATTCAATTTCCCCTCCCGAGAATATCGTCCACCATTACCCAAGCTCAACATTCCCGACGAGAACAGCAAGCCATATGGACATGGAACCATCACTGCAAAATACAAGCTGGATCTCTCCCAGCTCGTCACAATGCGCATCGAGCATGAAACACGACACGCACGGCTCGGCGTTCATGTGCGTACTGCTGACATCCACTCCTCTGCAGATGCCATGGTTTCCCAGTCGACGCAAGCTACAGATGAGGATGAAACGTCGCCGCCCTCCGC